>CM042859.1:328568-353568 GCA_023658055.1 Thaleichthys pacificus
ATACAAATGACATGTGACTGGTGCATGTGACATTAAAGCCCTGGAGATACTGACACACACACCACACACACTCTACACACACTCTACTAACACACACCACACACTCTACACACACCACACACACTCTACACACACTTTACACACACCACACACACTCTACACACACCACACACACACCACACACACTCTACACACACCACACACACTCTACACACACTCTACACACACCACACACACACCACACACACTCTACACACACCACACACACCGCTACACACACACCACACACACACCACACACACTCTACACACACTCTACACACACCACACACACCACACACACACCACACACACTCTACACACACTCTACCACACCCACACACACCACACACACACCACACACACCACACACACTCTACACACACTCTACACACACCACACACCTTTTACACACACGCTACCCACACACCACACACACTACACACGCTGGACATTCTGGAAAAGGTCAAAACAATTAGTGATTTTAGTTTACAGCAGCCATCACAGCGACGGTGGTCTTCGTTTGAGATCCAGCCTTGTTACACGAGTGTTTCATCTCAGACCAGTGGCCTCTGCTCTGCAAACACCTGAGACGTATTCTTGTATTTTGAGGTGTTGTTCACTCAGTTGATGACGTTCTTTAACTCAATTAGCTCCAGGCAATTAATGTAATCAAACCATTTAAGTGAACAAAACCTTTTAGCTGTTACAGTACGGACAACATCGCTCTAAGCTGCAGAATTAAGCGATGCCCAAACACTGTTACTATCAAAGTCTTTTAAACTAAACACAGCCTTTAAAGGGCCTACACCTCCCCTTAAAGCATTCATATTATGCAGCAAAATCATAATGTGACTGTCATATAATTTCCATTTTATTTTCTGTAGTATATGATATAATGTATAGGGTAATTGACATATGTTGACTATATAATGCAACAGGAATCATTAGTGTGCTCGGTGTCCTATGTTGTACGGGTGATACCCGGTAGTCGATCAGCTGCATATCGCCTCGATCTCTCATGACGATAATAAACATGGGGGAAATGTTACGAATAATTTAATGGAGGAAACAAAAAAACATTTTTTTTATTGGATTTCAATGTCGGGACGATTTTCTGAGTAAAATTGAGACCGTATTCTATAATTCCTCCTTATCAGCTAAGACTTAAGTTATTTACTTTAAAATGGACTCATTTCTTATTCCAGCGGAGGGGGGCAGGACGCTGACTTCAACAGTTGCTTCATGACCCAAAAAACTGTCAGTCTTTCCCTGGAATAAATTGTGGAATGTTCCATTTTTCAGAGCAGGGGAGCGGCCTCGACAAACAAGACCCCCAACAGAAAGAACCTGAAACATCTCGCTTCTCCAAGCTTCCGACACCAGCTCACATTTGCTTTCCTTAATATAGCGATGTTTCGTTCTCCAGCAGCGATTTATTTGTGAAAATCGAAAGAAAAGACTTTTGGTTTCTGACACATAACCCGCCCGGAAAAGCTCGTGTTCGAGGCGGCTCATAGTAGAATCAATTCACCGGGAGGGGAGATTGAAACCGTCAACTCATGCTCGTGCGCCGGGTTTGGAGAGAGCCGTGTCGGCGGCTCAGGTTTAGCAGTCCGCGCGCCTCCCGTGCTGTGCATGTGTGTGTGCATGTCTGTACGGCGGGAAGGGATTGGAATATTAATTTGAAGGTATAGAAAGCTGTCTTTAGGAGAAGCTTTTCAATAAAATCTAATAAACATTTCACCAAACTGTTGCGAGTTAGTGCGTAGTTTTATAATATTAATAATAATAATGATTATCATCACAATTATTATTATTATTACGTGTGTTTTCTACAGAAGTAATATGAAACTCTTGCAGTATATTACTAGATGTTTACTATCCAGACAGAACCTTTCCATGTCTTTAACAAGAAGATGTTAGTAGAGTTGACTGTGAGGGTATGTGCCCTTGTTAATGTGTGTGTGTGCTTGCATGTGTGTGTGCACTGTGCATCCCTATGTGCGCATGCCTGTGTAACTGTGTGCGTGTGTTACCACACTGACCTCTGTCTGACCAGGAACATGGTGGTTTGACTGTGAGCCCCCCCTCCCCACACACACACACACACTCGCTCTCTCATACACGCACACACTTCACGGCCTCTCACACAACACAGTCTCCATGACTGGCCTGAACTCACCAAACCATTCTGTCCATCATCTCATCTTCTGAACTCTGTACCTCTTTCTCTCCCTCCATACACGCCTCTTCTCTCAGCTCTGATTTTTTTTTTCTCTGCACCTCTCTCACTTCCTCTCCCCCCTCTCTTTCTCTCTCTCTCCTCTCCTCTCTCATCAGTCCATAACTGTCAGACATGTCCCATGGTTCAGTCTTCTGTGGAGACGGTTGAAGAAGAGGAGGAGGAGGAGGGGAGAAGATGACCAGGAGAGGAGGAGAGGAAGAGGAGGGGGAGGAAGAGAGGAGGAAGGCTGCAGGGATGTTTAGCAGGTTGGATCCAGCATCAGCAGGTCTGCTGATAAGAGAGCAGCAGCAGTGGCTCTCTGGTGTGTGTGTGTGTGTGTGTGTGTGTGTGTGTGTGTGTGTGCGTGCGTGTGTGTGCGTGTGCGTGTGTGTGTGGCAGGGCAAGGAGAGCCTCCAGGAATGATTTAAGCTCTAATGTCAGAGACCACTGCTCAAATCTGGGTCCATAGCCCCCCCTGCAGGAGTCAGGCGGTGGTGCAGATGAATCTCTGACCTCATACCAGACGGCTGGGAGACTGTCCACTTAGACCAAGTCTATGTTCCACTTAGACCAAGTCTATGTTCCAGATCTAGTGTAGAGCTAACCCAAGTCCTGACACTCTGCATGTTACTCCTCCTCCCTACCCCCCTCCTCCTCCCTACCCCTCCCCCTCTCCTCCTCTCTCTCCCGCCTCAACCTCCCTCTATTACTCCTCCTCCTCCCTACCCCTCCCCCTCTCCTCCTCTCTCTCCTCCTCAACCTCCTCTATTACTATTACTCCTCCTCCTCCCTCCACTCCTCCTCCTCTCTCTCTCTTCCTCTCTCTCCCCCCCCCTCCCCAGTGGAATCCACGCTATTCTTAGCCAGATCAGACCAGATCAGATAGCTGGTGTGGTTTCACTGTTTCTGGCGCTAGCCATCATCTGCTGTGATCATTCTGTTCTCCCTCCAGCATGCCCACACTCACTCACGCACACACTCGCACATGGGACACACCACACACACGCACACACTCGCCCATGGGACACACTCACTCACGCACACACTCGCACATGGGACACACACACACACTCACACACTCGCACATGGGACACACGCACACACTCGCACATGGGACACACTCACACACGCACCACACTCGCACATGGGACACTCACACACACACTCGCACATGGGACACACTCACACACTCGCACATGGGACACACACACACACGCACACACTCACATGGGAGACCAGCTGCAGTTCACCTCATTCATCCCTCATAACAAGACAGATAGACACATAAATAGACAGGCAGACAGATAGCAGGTTGGTTATAGGTACAAATACAATTTGATTTGACTGATTGTTACTGGCTGGCGTGCTGGTTACAACTGACTGGCTGGCTGTTCTCCTGCTGACTGATTCATCTTCCAGCAGGCTCTGGTCAGCCATTGATGGCTCTGGTTAGTCATACAAGTCCCCTCAATGTACGGTAAGAATCATTTGATGCTGGAATAATTTTTTTCCTATCTTTTTTCCCTGCATTATTGTTCCTCCTTTTTTTTTAAACCCCGCTAACTCTGACTAGCAAGGTGCCACACGCATGAAACTTACTCTGGTTACTCACACTAGTCCCCTCAATGTACGGTAAGAACCATTTGATGCTGGGATATACAGAACAGAAATGACATGGGGGGGGGGTGCGTTTCAGGCCAGGGCTGTAGTGTCGTGCTAAGAAATGCACCCCTGCTAAGAAATACACAGTAAGAATCATTTGATGCTGGGATTTTACAGAATGAAGTTGACACAACTCTTTCTTTATGGCTCACAGGAAGCTGCTGTGTCTCCTCTGAGATATGGAGCTCTGCTGCCCCCATGTGGATCAAATCAAACTTTATACAGCGCATTTCACAATGCGGACAGAGGAAGAACTGCTTGTTAGACTCCACCTCTCTTCCCTTCCCTGCTGTGTGTCACGTGTGTGTGTGTCGGGTGTGTGTGTGTCGGGTGTGTGTCACGTGTGTGTGTGTCAGGTGTGTGTGTGTTGGGTGGAGGAGGAAGTTTGTGGAAAAATGTCCAGATGTTTTAGAAGCTCCCTGCTACTTAAAGCTGTCGCACACTGCACACATACACTGCACACACACACACACTGTAAACACACACACTGTAAACTCACACACACACTGTTAAACTCACACACTGTAAACACACACACTGTAAACACACACACACACTGTTAAACACACACACACACACACACTGTTAAACACACACACACACACACTGTAAACACACACACTGTTAAACACACACACACACTGTTAAACACACACACACACACACTGTTAAACACACACACACACTGTTAAACACACACACACACACTGTTAAACTGAAACAGAAAAGAGACATCTACTCAGTTTAACATGAAAACATTTTAATTGGTCGTGTTGTCATGTTGTCAGTATTATTATTCCACTGAAACTCAGCAGAGAAAATAGCAAGAAGAAGGGAGAGGAGGTGAGGAGGAGGAGGGTAGGAGGTGAGGAGGGGAGGAGAGGAGAGGAGGAGGGGAGGAGAGGAGAGGAGGAGGGGAGGAGAGGAGGATTGGAGAGGCGGATGGGGAGGAAGATGGGAGAGGAGATGGGGAGGAGGATGGGAGAGGAGATGGGGAGGAGAGGAGATGGGGAGGAGAGGAGGATGGGGAGGAGAGGAGGATGAGAGAGGAGGATGGGAGAGGAGATGGGGAGGAGAGGAGGGGAGGAGGATGGGGAGGAGAGGAGGGGAGGAGGATGAGAGAGGAGGATGGGAGAGGAGATGGGGAGGAGAGGAGGGGGAGGAGGATGGGAGAGGAGGATGGGAGAGGAGATGGGGAGGAGAGGAGGGGAGGAGGATGAGGAGAGGAGGATGGGAGGAGGAGATGGGGAGGAGATGGAGAGGAGATGGGAGGAGAGGAGGGGAGGAGGATGAGAGAGGAGGATGAGAGAGGAGATGGGGAGGAGAGGAGATGGGAGGAGGGAGGAGAGGAGAGAGAGGGAGGAGGATGAGAGAGGAGATGGGGAGGAGAGGAGGAGAGGAGGATGAGAGAGGAGATGGGAGGAGAGGAGGGGAGGAGGATGGGAGAGGAGGGCCCACCCTCCGAGTTTACTCAGGAGCATATTACTACATATTACTACTATGGTTACATGAAGGCTAACGATACAGCAGCTTATCTGGAAACAGCCCAAGCACTGGTGGGGGTTATGAAGGTGTTGCCAAACTTTGCAGTGCGCATCATCATCACCCCCCATGTGTAAAACAGCTATTAGAAAGCGCAGGGCACAGCATGGGATGAACAGTACTGATCAGGTTATTGATCATGATAGTACTGTAGTAGAGTACTGATCAGGTTATTGATCATGATAGTACAGTAGTACAGTACTGATCAGGGCAGCAGTGATCTACTGGTGACCTACTGATCAGGGCAGCAGTGATCTACTGGTGACCTCCAGAGGCTAGCAGCTTCACTCTACCACACATACTGGTCCTGAACACACAAGCTTGAATAAATAAATACACTGAATTATGACGTTATTACTACTGTTCCTAGAGAGCAGGGTGGCTCTGCTTCAACTGGGAGTCCTGATTTTATTGATTTGATATCATGTTAGCAAATCACACACACACATGCTCACACACACACACACCGTAACTGCACTGTCCTCCTCTCAGGGTTAGTGTGTGTCAGTATGTGTGTGTGTGTGTGTTGCTATTTAACTGTCTACCACAGGAGATGTAGACATGGTTACTCTGGGGAAACCAGAGCAAAGCCTTTCTATTGGTTCCTTAGAGAGCTGTCTTGTTGAGGTCGACCTTGACAGGCAGAGGACCCGCCTCCTCGCCCTCCTCTGATTGGTCGACGGCCACGGCGATGACGGGGGTCAGGTGGGAGGGGCTGACCTTCCGGACGTCGTCCAGGAACTCCTTATCTCCGTTAATACTCAGCTGAGACATACACACATACACACACAGATACACAAACACACAGGTACACACACACAGGTGGATGTTTGTGTTTGTATAATATACAGTACCAGTCAAAAGTAATGGGAAAATGTGTCCAAACTTTTGACTGGTACTGTATATGTGTGTGTACCTGAGTGTGTGATGGTGATGGTGTACCTGAGTGTGTGATGGTGTACCTGAGTGTGTGATGGTGATGGTGTACCTGAGTGTGTGATGGTGATGGTGTACCTGAGTGTGTGATGGTGATGGTGTACCTGAGTCTTGACGTGCTGCTCCGGGGCGGTGACGAGGCTGGCACAGCTGAGCCACAGCATCACCATGATGGAGAGGAACAGACACACAGCGAGGATCCACCTGGGCAGCCCGGACCTCCTGGAGCACACACACAGGAAACAGGAATACAGTACAGTGTGTTTACTACGGTTATGTTTCATAGAGATCCACCCTCCCAGCCCCCCATCCTCCCAGCCCCCCCACCCTCCCAGCCCCCCCCACCCTCCCAGCCCCCCAGCCTCCCATCCCACCAGCCCTGCTCACCTGGACATGCAGCCCAGCAGGTCGTGCTCAGTGGTGGGCTGGTCTGGGTGCTGAGCTGCCTGTTTCCCCCCCAGCCTGTCTGCTGCCTTCTCTCCATGACCCCGTACACCTGCACACACACACAATACAGTGAAGCACAACAGTGAAAGTAAGAGAAACACACACTCTCTTTCATACACACTCTCGCTCACACACACTCACAAAACACTCTCCCTCTTGCACTCTCTCTCACAAACTCTCCCTCTCACCGCGGGCCTCTGGGTGAGGGGACCCGGGTGGGTGAGGGGACCAGGAGGGGTGAGGGGACCAGGAGGGCCGGGGGGACGGGGCTCCTGCATGCTGGAGGCGGGGAGCCTGCAGCTCTGGGAGGGAGTACTCCATCTCTGGCTGGCTCTGTAGGGGTTAACACACACACAAAATATAACAGTGAATCAAAACAGTGAACACACACAGATGCAGCAATTGGGTTCCATGCAGAGTCATTTAGCAATAGACTAAGATGAAGAGTGTACCACTCTCTCCCCCTCTCCCCCTTCCTCCCTCTCCCCCTTCCTGCCTCCCCCTCTCCTCCTTCCCCCCTCTCCACTTTCCTGCCTCCCCCTCTCCTCCTTCCCCCCTCTCCACTTTCCTCCCTCTCCCCCCTTCCTGCCTCCCCCTCTCCTCCTTCCCCCCTCTCCACTTTCCTCCCTCTCTCCCTTCCTGCCTCCCCCTCTCCTCCTTCCCCCCTCTCCACTTTCCTCCCTCTCCCCCTTCCTGCCTCCCCCTCTCCTCCTTCCCCCCTCTCCACTTTCCTCCCTCTCCCCCTTCCTGCCTCCCCCTCTCCTCCTTCCCCCCTCTCCACTTTCCTCCCTCTCTCCCTTAGGGGAAGTAAGAAGTGGTCTTTGGCCAAAGCCTTTGAAACAGCAACTAACAACCGAAGCACTGTATATTTCAACTCTACATTACCCATAGAAAAGGGGCATTTTGTGTTTGAAGTCTTATTCTTATCATTGACTAAGAGCAGCCTTTTCTTTAATAATTTAAAAGAAAAATTAATCTGTTTAATATTTTTTTACATAGGCTACTTCCATATTGTGTTGAAATGCAAGCTGCATTGTTTTTTTGCATTCTTGATAGAAAGTCATATTTGTGACAAATATATATTTTTCGCTTATAAAAAATTTGAGAAGGTAATTCACCTGTTGATTTCCTTTAATTATCAAACAAAGTAGGAAGTAATTAGCAACCTCTGATTAGCAAATTCAGATTTGAGACTCTGAGTAGCAAACTCAAATGTTTTAAAAATCGAGATGCATCGATAATCGTTTTATCGGTTTAGAATTGATAATCGATAATCGGTTTAGAATCGATAATCGATTTAGAATCGATAATCGGTTTAGAATCGATAATCGGTTTAGAATCGATAATCGGTTTAGAATCGAATCGTTGACCTCTGAATCGGAATAGAATCGTGAGGTGCCAAGAGATTGCCACCCCTACACACCACCCTCTCTCATCCTCACTCACACACCAGACACCATCAGTCACCAAACTGGGCAGCCGGCCAGGGAGGGACTCAGCCAGCCCACAGCCTGGCTCCACTCAGCTGACATGTCACTGTCTCAAAACAAGTGCATCCATCAAGCGTCCAAAACTCAAGTCAGAAACCCCAGTGGTGTGGTTGCCCTGGTAACGTTAGGATGCTGTGTCTTTGTTGGGACTGGCCTGACTGCTCTACAGCATCCACACAAATACTCTGTCTCTCTCTCACACACTCTTTCTGTCACTCACAAACTCTCCCTTTCACACACACACACACTCCCTCCCTCTCCCTCCCTCCCTCCCTCCCTCCCTCCCTCCCTCCCTCTCCCCTCCCTCCCCTCCCACCCACCCTCCCTCTCTCTCTTGTTCCCTCCCTCTCTCTCTCTGTTTCTCCCTCTCTCCCTCCCTCCCACCCTCTCTCCCTCTCTCTCTCCTCTCTCTCCCTCTCTCTCTCCCTCTCACCTGGAAGACCAGCATGTGGCCGTCGTCGGCCTGCAGGTAGAAGGTCCAGGTGGAAGAGATGAAGTTGTGGGCGGAGCTGACGATGTCGTTACACCAGCTGGAGATGGTGTCCATGATGGAGGGGGGCTGGGGGCGGTGAGCCAGGGCCTTCAGCTGGGGGAGGGAGAGTTAGAGGGGTGTGTGTGTGTGCTCTATGATGGAGGGGGGCTGAGCTGGGGGGGTTAAAGGATGAGATGGATGTCTCTCAGTAAAAGGGGTAGAGGTCTGAGCTGTGTGTGTGTGTGTGTAGGTAGGTAGGAGGTTTGTGTGTGAAGGCTGTTGGCTTTAGAGTGTGCCGTGTCAGCATTTCCTTTAATGCTTGTGAGTGTGTGTGTGAGTGTGTGTGTGAGTATGTGTGAGTGTGTGTGAGTGAGTGTGTCTGTGTCTGTGTCTCACCTTCCTCCTCTTGATCTCTGGTTCCGAGGGCTGGCTGGCACAGCCCACACTGCAGGCCTGCTGCTCCAGCAGCTTCCTGTAGGCCTCCTGGCAGGCTGGGGGGGGGGGGGGGGGGGAGAATGTACTAGTTGCGTCTCATCCAACACTCCAGTGTCTCTAGTCTCGTGACTCTGAACACCAGTTATATTATATATATATAGTATATATACATTCATCACCAATATCAACTCTCGGCCATCGCCTGACATCATTGACATTAATGCCTCAATTATTGATGTGCCTACTGGGGTGGGGGGTCTAGAGGGGGGGCAGTCGTAGGAGGGAGTGGGGCAGTTATGGGGGGCAGACATACCTCCCTGACACTCCTCTCTGCTGGTGTTGAAGCCAGCGTTGCCGTTGACAAACTGACAGATGGAGTAGAGACGACAGCCACGGTGGCACGCGTTCATGATGCCATCCTGCAGAGAGACATAAACAACTTTATCAAATACACAACGAGAAGTTAGCAACACACCCAAACTAACAAGCTCAATTCATGCTAATTCTCAGTCAACGAACGTGTTATTTGTCTTATAATTTGTAAATTATTTTTCTGACGATGAAACGGGCATTAAGACTCGTCTGAAAACAACTGCGAACAGTGCCGTTACTAGCACATTTGGCACCCCCCCTCCCCCTTAAATGGATCCACTTGGAAAATTCAAGTGGCGGCTACCTATGTCGCCTATAGCAAAGACCGGCACTGGCTGCGAAAATAGGCCAAATCTGCAAACCTTGCGCAAGATAGTAAATCGTCTGTCCGCCACAGAATAGAACTTGTTCCAGGTCCCACACGGCAACACCTCAAGTAGGAACAAGCGAAACAGCGCCCTCAGGCGGCCAGTACGAGAACCGCAAGAACAAATACGAGGATCCCATAATCCGACTATGAACGCTTTACAGCCTTTTTTACTGTGTTCTGCATTCCCTTTCACTGGGGCTGCTTGTTAATAGCGACGATAATTAAGCTTTATTTTCCTCGCAGTTCACTGTCCGTGTTCATATATAGGCTGGTCTATAACCTGACATGTACCGGCGAGGGACAATATAAAGTATTACACGCGCATCATCACTAAAGGAAAACACATGGTCTCCGTTTAATGGTGCAACGTCTGTGATGAGGCGAACTGGGTTTTGTTTATTAGACTGCGGTTACGATCCGATTTGCTGCTCCGCATCGCCACGCCGTATTATCCACACCTGGAGTCTGCGAGGAGCAGGAGGGGGTGATGGCGGTGGAGGAGGAGGAGGAGGAGGAGGAAGAAATTAAACCTGGTTTCTGTTAGGCTATCTGGGACGAGTGACTCGATCACAGCAGAGAATCCTCACAGTAAAGATGAATGCTTTGGTACGCTTTTATTTATGTAGCCTAATAAATATACCGCATAGCCTACTGTAAATGTGTTTTAGTATCGTTGGAAAGAGAATACACCAATATCATAATTTTTATTTCAGCAGAATAACACTTAGATATGTTATTTTGAAGGGTTGTCTAAATACCCAGGTTTCAACATGAATATTGCTCATCGTTAGCACAAGCAAAGCGCTCATCTCGTGTGCAGGTGCGCTGTGACATGCCCCGGAGGACGATGCGTCACGAGACCAGATCTTCGGCCTGATTGTGCAGAGATGATATCTGAGACTGTCTGAGGATGCCGTTCAGTTTGACAAAGCACATCCAAACACACGCTGCCAGAGGCTGTATCACGATTAACTGTGTTTCACGATTCCATGGATCACCATTAACCAAACATAGCCTATAGATAATCGATTAGCTCCGTAAGGACTGCATTGAATCCCGTCGGATCGATAACGATGTAACCAAAAAGATAGACAACCGACCACTTACTTTAGCGGGGGCTTTTGTTTTTGACGGTAATCTGGCATTGCTTCTTGCAGTAATTGATGTCACCGAGCTGGTTGTCAAACATATCTGAGGAGGCGGCCACGAGCCCCGCCAGGAGCAGCGAGGCGAGAGCGGAGAGACCGCACGCCCTGCTGCCGCACGGAAACATCTCAAAGCCGGATCGGTGATCACAACAGCCGTGCACTGGCCGATCGGTTAATCTGGATGTCGCCTTGCTGGATGTCGCTACAACCCCGATTCCTCTGTCGGCTTCGGTAATCTTGGGCTATGCTCTGTTCGAAATGTCGTCACCGGTAGCATCACAACGCACGGTCCCCTCCCCTCCTCGCCTCCTCCCCTCCTCCCCCTCCTCGCCTCCTCCCCTCCGCTTCTGTCATTAAACAGCAATGCAGCTCGAGCACTCCTGAATAAGATATATTTACAGAATACATCCATATTATTCTCGTGCCTCTGTCATCATTACTTACATCTCATGTTAAGACATTAACGTAGACATGCAAGCAAAGTAATTATGAACAAATATATCGATAATTAAGAGTATACGATGTACACGGAGTAGTAGTGTATTCACATGCCTGTATTAGTGTTTATGATCTACAGTGCGCCTGTAGATCATATTGCCTCTCTCCAACCTGAGTCCTTATTTCCCTAAAAGCTCCAGGCGTCACTGCGGTGTTTCCGGCTGCATGTTTAGATCATGTCATGTCCAGCCCTTATAAACACTTTCAGCGAAGGTCAGCGGGTCTCCGGTCTAGGATCCCAACAGAGTTCATCTTCCTCAAGTAGAAGAATAAAGTTTCATAAAGTTGGTGTTGCTTCCTGACATCAGATACCATGACTGTCACCTCTGCTGTTCAGGAGGGTCAACAATTTGGGGAATATATATTTTTTCGAAAATGTTTTCTAAAAGAAGTTTAAAAAAGAAGTTTAAAAAGTTGTATCATTGATGAATACTTGATGAGGACTCTACTATATCACCTCTGGATAAGAGCGTCTGCTAAATGACTAAATGTATATTCTACTGCACTCTATTGTATGTAGATTGAATCTACTCTGTTTAAGCCTCTATCCTCTCATTTCACTCTGTGAAAACAAGTTTCAGAAGGTTTGACAATGGTTTGACAAACAGCTTTTAAAGGTTTAAAAAATATTTTCGAAAAAAGTTTTGGAGAAAAAAAAAGTTTCAAAAGGTTTAAAAAATATTGTTGAAAAAAATTCGAAGAAAATTGAAAAAGAAAATGTTTTAGGCTTCTCTGTTCTCCTCCTCTTCTCTCCTCTCCTTTCACTGTGTGTGTGGAAAAAAAGTTTCGTCCATGAAGAATATTTGTAATTTTAGGTGTAGCTTCTCAAAGTAATTGATGTGTGGAAAAGAAAAATTGACAGAACCAAGTAGCAGGTATGCTAACGGACACATTTGAGAGACGCACCGCAAGAACAGGCGCTTCCGGCCAGCTCAGCGCGTCGTCAGTACTGTTGTGTTGTCAGTCGTCATTCTCCTGTCTGACAGTTACCTTCAGCTGCATTGCTGTAGCTGGCACCGGCGGCGGAGAACAACACAATATTACTGCTTAAACATGGTGCTCCTTACTATGATCGCGCGGTTGGCGGATGGGTTACCGCTGGCTGCTTCGATGCAAGAAGACGAACAGGTTAAATTCCACATACGTTTTTAATGTGTAGCTAACTAACAGTGACATCTAGTTTGGCTAGCTAATCTAAGCCTGTCAGCCAGCCCTATGTGTGCTATCCAGCTAATGTAGCTAATATCTATGCACCTAAACAATAGCAAATATCGTGACAGCTAGCTAATCTCGCTGTGGACTAGACTGGCTGTATGACATGTAACAAAATGAATGGAAGTGTATCGTACAAACGATGTTGCTGGTAGCACCACTGAGACTATTAGCCATTTCCCTCCTCTCTCTAGATAACCAGCTTTGAACCCTCAGCAAGCCAACGGAGATGGCATTTCTCCAGCTGTGTCAGAGTACTTGAGATGAGGCGAGCCGTGCTCGAGCCGTGCTCGGCGCTGGGTCGTTAAAGACACAGCGAGACAGACGTCGAATAAGCCACTGCGGGTTTCATTTGATCTAGATCTAGATTTGAGGCTAGATACACGGAGGTTATTTAACAGGCTGGCGGCGCATGACTGCATGCTATTGTCTAGTAGGCGTTGTTTTCAGCTGCTGTGAAGACTGTTAACATGTCTCCCTCTCTCTCTTGCCTGCTCTCCTGAAGGGAAGTGAAAAGGTTGGTTTCCTGTTCGCTCTGCACAGGCTCCCAAACAAACTACTCTGTTGTATTTAACTTGGAGACAGCAGAGAAAAGCTTGTGTGTCTTTGGCTGTAACTTTGTGTTGTCTTCAAGTGTTAAAATGTTCTTGCGTGTGCGTGTAACACTGTCCTCCGTGTGTGTGTGTGTGTGTGTGTGTGTGTGTGTGTGTGTGTGTGTAGCTGGGTAGGGACCTGCATCAGTACCAGAGCCAGGCCAAGCAGCTGTTTAGGAAGCTGAATGAGCAGAGTCCCACACGCTGTACCCTGGAGGCTGGAGCCATGGCCTTCCAGTGAGTACCACACACACACACACACACTCACACACTCTCACACACACACACACACACACACAGGACAGTGTTACACACTTAAAACTGTTCTGTCCTGCAGCTATGTGATAGAGAAGGGTGTGTGCTACCTGGTGCTGTGTGAGGCCGGCTTCCCCAAGAAGCTGGCGTTCGCCTACCTGGAGGACCTGCAGGCAGAGTTCCACGAGCAACACGGCAAGAAGGTCCCCTCTGTCTCCAGACCCTACTCCTTCATTGAGTTTGGTGAGCTGCCCAAGCTTACTGGCTATCAACTGCTTAGCTTACTGGCTATCAACTGCTTAGCTTACTGGCTATCAACTGCTTAGCTTATTAGCTATCAACTGCTTAGCTTACTAGCTATCAACTGCCTAGCTTACTGGCTATCAACTGCTTAGCTTATTAGCTATCAACTGCTTAGCTTACTAGCTATCAACTGCCTAGCTTACTAGCTATCAACTGCCATAGTAAATTCCGTGTTTGTATAACATACATGGCGAATAAACCTGATTCTGATTCTGCCTCACTTACTAGCTATCAACTGCCTAGCTTACTAGCTATCAACCGCCTAGCCATCTACTAACCTAGCTATTTACTAAAAAGTGAGCATAGCGAACGCCTTAGGGAGCAGCTAGCTAGCATAACCAGAGCTCCTGTAACATGTGTCCCTCCCCAGACACATACATCCAGAAGACTAAGAAGTCGTACATCGACAGCCGTGCCAGGAGGAACCTGGGCAACATCAACACAGAGCTGCAGGACGTGCAGAGGATCATGGTGGCCAACATAGAGGAGGTGCTGCAGAGAGGAGAGGCTCTGTCTGGTAACTACCTACCTTACTAATATCCCTGTCTGGTGTCTACCTTACTAATATCCCTGTCTGGTGTCTACCTTACTAATATCCCTGTCTGGTGTCTACCTTACTAATATCCCTGTCTGGTGTCTACCTTACTAATATCCCTGTCTGGTGTCTACCTTACTAATATCCCTGTCTGGTGTCTACCTTACTAATATCCCTGTCTGGTGTCTACCTTACTAATATCCCTGTCTGGTGTCTACCCAACTACCTTACTAATATCTCTGTCTGGTGCCCCCCCCCCCCCCCCCCCCCCCCCCACAGCTCTGGACTCTAAGGCCAGTAACCTGTCCAGTCTGTCTAAGAAGTACCGCAGCGACGCCAAGTACCTGAACACGCGCTCCACCTACGCCAAGCTGGCGGCCGGAGGCGTGTTCTTCATCATGCTCATCGTGTACGTCCGCTTCTGGTGGCTCTGAGCAGAAGTGGAGGAACGCCATGTCTTACACTCTGTCTCCCTCCCTCCTCCCTCCTTCCTGGAGGACGTCTCTGGTACATGACAGGGTGGGTGTTGTCACGTCTTCAGCCCATCTTGTCACAGCGCATCAGCGACTACCCCCACGGTAACACATCCGGGTTACATGAACTACCACAGAACCACATAGCAACACCCGTAGGAACAGCTGTGTGCAGTTGCAGGGTAGTTAATGTAACCTGTGATGTCCCCCGGGGAAGGAAGGAGGAGGGAATGGATCTAGGAAAGGACAGAGGAGAGGAGAGATATTCTTAGGTGGCAGTGGACGATGAGAAGGGGTCATTTGTTTTACTCGTTTTAATATCGCGTCTCTCCGTTCTGAACACTGTAGTTGAAACACAACATTATTTTCCCTCTCTCCATCTCTGTCATGTTATATTTACACACCTGATGTTGTAACAACCAGAACACACTGGTCCTATAGCGGTTAATTTAGGGGAGTGAGTGTGTGTGCATGCGTGTGTGTGTGTGTGTTTGTAGCGATCATATGATTAAACACATTAGACTGAGCGTGTGACTGTGTGAAAATGAACAAGTGTTTCCTGTGTACAGTGATACCAGTTCCTGTATGATAACTGTTCTACGCTCACATTTATCACATCTGCAGTCTAAGATCCCATCACACATCCTTAGCCAGGACAGACATCAGACTCACTATCATGGTTTGGAGGTGTGGCCTCCAGAACTGCATCATATCTCAGTCCCATAGCACTGGGAGGAGTCAGACGTTAGGGGGAGGAGTCAGATGTTAGTGGGAGGGGTCAGGTGTTAGTGGGAGGAGTCAGGTGTTAGTGGGAGGGGTCAGGTGTTAGTGGGAGGGCTCAGTTGTTAGTGGGAGGCGTCAGGTGTTAGTGGGAGGAGTCCGGTGTTAGTGGGAGGAGTCAGGTGTTAGTGGGAGGGGTCTGGTGATGCAGGATTAGCCCACATATCAACACACGGTGAAACAAGCCAGACCACCAGATATCCTTCCCCAGAGGTCTGTATCCCACACACACACACACACACACCTCTCTCTCCAGAGTGTGTCTCCCAGGGGTGTCCTGCTGTCATGTACCAGGTGCACACAGGTGGAGACCTGACGTTAAGAGCCCTGAAGGTTCCAGAAGAGCGAGGGCCAGGTGTGGGCCAGGTGTGGGCCAGGTGTGGGCCAGGTGTGGGACCAGGTGTGGGCCAGGTGTGGACCAGGTGTGGGCCAGGCAGCGCACGGTTAACGCTTGTTTAGATCCAGTCTGCTTCCTCTCCCTTGATGAATAAATCTGATTTGCACATTTTGCTCCAGTGTTGGTTTGTCAGAGAGCCTCGCTGGTGGAACAGTGATGACCCTCTGAGCGGGTCGGACGCAGTCCCGGACTTCAGACGAGAGACGTGGAGGGGTTGGGCCTCACTGCCGGTCAAAGGTCATGGCTCTGTGTTCAGGGAAGCACGGTGGATTCAGCTTGATCAGAACCATAAAGGGTACAGCTAAGCACCTCTCATGTTATTCATGGGTGTAGTTAACATTGGGAACGATAATTAGCTATTTTTAATTTAACAGACACTTTTATTCAAATGATGTACGACCACAAAATATTTGAAGTACAGCAGGAGTAGAGTTCAAAGAGAATGTCGTGGTTCAGAATGGGAACTGGATTAAATTGCGTAACTTTAAACATTTTACATACGCAGGTTTTTTAGTTGATAATAGTTGTAGATTTTAGTTGTAATACTGTCGGACACCAGGGGGCGCAGTTTGCTGTGTTGAGGAGAGTTTCATGGCAGGACCTCCAGATCAGAGGTCTGTATTGACAGCGTAGATCATGTCTGGTTAAACATTGGCTTGTCTGTGTATACGTGTATGTTTCAGGGCAGCGATGGACCGTAAAGTACACAGAAAACATGTTCCTGCTGAACCCCAGCCAGGGTGACCAGGTGTGGTAGAAGGTTGAGTGTCTGGTGTCACTGTCTGGTGTCCTTGGGCTGTGTGTGACTCTCCCTTTTCCACTTTGCGGCCCACTTGCATAGATCAAATATGTTTGCGGCCGTCCAACACATACGTTCACAAATTGGCGTTTCGGTCAAGATGAATGAAAGGCAAAATGTAATTTGCATTTTTAATCTCTCTCTCTCTCTCTCTCTCTCTCTCTCTCCCTCTCTCTCCCTCTCCCTCTCTCTCTCTCTCTCTCTCTCTCTCTCTCTCTCTCTCTCCTCTCTCTCCCTCTCTCTCCCTCTCCTCTCTCTCTCTCTCTCTCTCTCTCTCTCACTCTCTCTCTCTCCCTCTCCCTCTCTCTCTCTCTCTCTCTCTCTCTCTCTCTCTCTCTCACTCTCTCTCTCTCTCTCTCTCACACTTTCTCTGCCCGGGGCCACTGTTCAAAAAGGTTTTTATTGGCATGAATTACATTTGTAAGTAATGCCATAATTGTTAACATTAAAATCATTATAACTCTTCCTCCTCTCACTAAGGAGAGGAGGAAGAATGTTGAGAAAAACGAAGAAAACGCTCTGGAGTTTAGGTGTCCCACATTACCCAATGTCTCAGATTACCTGAATTCACCCTACTGCAACTAATACAATAGTTACTTATATGTATAACGTATATAAATAAATACAGTAAAAATGAAAGAAACGGATAAGTACCGTATGTGAGTGTGACAACTGTAGTCATGTTTTCAGAGTAGCTACAGTCTCCCTGCTGGTATGGCCCAAACAGGAAGTGGTTACTGCTGAAGAGGGAAGTGGTCCGATGTGGCCAGCATGCTACCAGGGCACATGGTGACCTCCTCACCTCCACACAGGGGGGGGGGGGGGGGGGGGAGAGGAGAGAAAGAGGAGAGGACATTTAGTCATTTAGCAGACGCTCTTATCCAGAGCGACTTACAGTAAGTAAGGAGGAGAGAGAGAGGGGAAGATTGTGTTAGTCTGCCCTGTTTGGGCATGTGTATTTAACAAACACTTAAAAAAAAACACTTCAGTGTAAAATAGTAGATAGATTATTACATGTATGGTTCACATTTGAAGGAGCTTGAATGAATTCCATGATGCTTCTGTGTTTTGTGTTTCATCAGAATAGATGTCAGTCGCTGTACTTTACTAAACACAATATCATCTCTCAACACTCCCTTTCTCTGTCTGCTCTTTCTCTCTCTAGACCCTAGATGAGCCTTACCCTAGAAAACAACATATCAAATTAGCATTTTTTTGGGGGGGGAAATATTGTTTCAACTTTTCAAAACGTTTTGGGGGTTTTTTCACATGGCAAGTGAAAGGAGAGGAGGAGACATTCAAAAATAAGTTTAAACAAAAAAGTTTGCTTCATTGATGAGGACTCTCCTATTCTACTGTATTCTGCTCTTGGCTTCTCTCTCCTCCTCTCTCCTCCTCTCTCCTCCTCTCTCCTCCTCTCTCCTCCTCTCCTCCTCTCTCCTCCTCTCTCCTCCTCTCCTCCTCTCTCCTCCTCTCTCCTCCTCTCCTCCTCTCTCCTCCTCTCTCCTCCTCTCTCCTCCTCTCCTCCTCTCCTCCTCTCTCCTCCTCTCCTCCTCTCTCCTCCTCTCTCCTCCTATCCTCCTCTCTCCTCCTCTCTCCTCCTCTCTCCTCCTCTGCTCCTCTGCTCCTCCTCTCTCCTTCTCTCTCCTCTTTTCACTTCACGTGTGAGAGGAGAGGAAGAGAGTAGAAGAGAGGAGGAGGAGAGGAGAAGAGAGAAGGAGGTGAGGAGAGGAGAAGAGAGAAGGAGGTGAGGAGAGGAGAAGAGAGAAGGAGGTGAGGAGAGGAGAGAGTAGAAAAGAGGAGGTGAGGTGAGGAGAAGAGAGAAGGAGGTGAGGAGAGGAGAAGAGAGAAGGAGGTGAGGAGAGTAGAAGAGAGAAGGAGGTGAGGAGAGTAGAAGAGAAGGAGGTGAGGAGAGGAGAGGAGCTACATACCCTCCTGCTCCCTCCTGTCCCGCTGGTTACCGTGGTAGCGAGGCTGCGTGACAGTCATGTGAAAAGGAAGCTGATTGGATTAAAATACTTTGTGTGATCAGGGGTCAGGAACACTGCACACACACACACACACTCACACATCCCTCCGCACACACACACACTCACACCTTAAAAAATAATTTTTGACAGTGTCATTTCCTGTCAGGACAGACCAACACAGACTGGAACACAAATACTTTAAAAACATTTAAAAAAAAGAGATGTTGAAACTTTTGAAAATTCTTCCTGACCACACTGCTACTATTGAAGACCACGAGAGGAGAGTGGGAGGGTGAGAGGGTGAGGGAGAGATAAGATCAGGAGTCTTCATCAGGGACAGGATGTGAAGATGTAGCCCCCCTCCACACACACACAATCTCACATACACACACTTTCACACAGACACTGTCACAACCGCAGCTCTGACTGAGGTGGAGGCTGTTCGGGTCAGAGGTCAGAGGTCTTCGCTGGAGATCAGGTGGCGCCTCAATGCTTACGGTACGAGTGTGTGTGCGTGTGTGAATGTGTATACGTGTGTGGGAGAGAGCGTGAGTGTGTGTGTGTGAGAGTGTGTGTGGGAGAGTGTGTATGTGTGTGTGTGTGTGTGAGAGTGAGTGTGTATGTGTGTGAGAGTGTGTGTGGGAGAGTGTCTCTCCTGGTTCTAACAAACAACATTTCTTCTTGATTGTTGATATAGTGGATCATCATCAGTGCCTACACAAGACAGGTGTTTTGATTTGAGTGGAAGTTCAGGTATTTAGAATGTTGTGTTAGTGTAAGTGTTGAGGGTGTACAAGGTGGCATAAATCAAGCACACCTTAGTTATGGGACAGTAAGAGGGTTATCATTACATTGCTCAATGCTTCCCTGTCAGTCCCTCACACACACACACACACACACACACACGAGTCAGAAGGCACACAGCAGCTGGGCAGCAGAGAGGGTTGTAAAGCGTCCAGACCGAAAGAGGAAGTTAGGGGGCAGAGGTGAGTTATGGCCTCGCATGCACACACACAGGGCCTGGGAACCATGGGCTTCTCACAGGGGGGCCGGGGGGAGCGGGGCACGGGGGCATCATTTCACAGATCATACGTCAGGACTGGACCTGCCCCACCCCCTCACCTCCACCTCTCCATCACGCACGGTAAAGGAGACACCTGCCCCCACCTCTGTGACCTGCCTCCAGAGGAGTGCATCACACACTCACACACACACTCACACACACACACATTTCTCCCTGCACAATAAAACACACTGGAGATTGTTTACTGTTCCCACAGACTCACAGATACCCTCTCTCCCTCCCCCTCTTTCTCATCCTCTCAACTCACCCTCTCCCTTTCACCCTCTGAGAAAGAAATGACTAGGAAAGAGAGAGGGGTCTGTTGTGGAGTGGTTCGAGCACCAGGCTGGTGGTTTGAACCCTGCCTGTCAGCAACCTGATGTGAAGCAGAGCCCACCTACAGCGAGAGAGATGAACCGTGTTTATTAATAGACCCCTATCAGAGAGATGAGGTGGAAGAGAGGGAGGGAGAGAAGGAGAGAGAGAGGGAGAAAGGGGGAAGATAAGGAAAGGGGCAGAGAGGGAGAGATGGAGCGAGGGAGGTGTGAATACCTATCATGCCTGTACTGTAGCAGCTTGTGAATTTATGATACAATTAACCCCTCACTGGAGACAAGCCAGACGCACTCACTGTATTCACTCTTACTGTCATACACACACACACCACACACACACACCACTCCTGTTTCTCTGTTTCATTTCTCCTCTGTCTCCCTCTTCCTCCGTTGGGTTCTGGTTGGAGTGTGGTGTGTGTGCGCGTGTATGAGTTAGTGAGTGTGTGGTGTGTGTGCGCGTGTATGAGTTAGTGAGTGTGTGGTGTGTGTGCGCGTGTATGAGTTAGTGAGTGTGTGGTGTGTGTGCGCGTGTATGAGTTAGTGAGTGTGTGGTGTGTGTGCGCGTGTATGAGTTAGTGAGTGTGTGGTGTGTGTGCGCGTGTATGAGTTAGTGAGTGTGTGGTGTGTGCGCGTGTATGAGTTAGTGAGTGTGTGGTGTGTGTGCGCGTGTATGAGTTAGTGAGTGTGTGGTGTGTGTGCGCGTGTATGAGTTAGTGAGTGTGTGGTGTGTGTGCGCGTGTATGAGTTAGTGAGTGTGTGGTGTGTGTGTGTGGTGTGAGTGTGTGGTGTGTGTGTTTGTTTATGTATTCATCAAGAGTCTCAGAGCAGCAGATCACTGGGCCCTGGTCTGGTTCTCCACAAGTTTCCATGTTCTCCAGAAGGTTCTATGCAGGTTGCTGGTTGTAAACATAATGCTTTCACTGCGCTTTCCCACACTGGTGTATAAATAGAATGTGTGTGTGTGAGTGTGTGTGTGGGCTAGCATCTTGAGGGAGGGATCTTCATCCACCAGATCAACTTTCAGGACATGCACACTACCCCTCTCCTCCACCTCCCCTCCTCATCTCCTCTCCTCCTCCTCATCTCTCTGTCTGCATATCTGCATGTCCCCACATAACCCTTTCACCCAACTCTAACCCCCCCCTGTCCCCCCCCCCGTGTCCTTTCACCCCTGGTCTCTATGGAGACTATCATAGACCTGCGACAGCATGTTGCCACACAGATCTTGACATGCAATGAGACTGCCCTCAAACACAGACCCTGTGTGTGAGCATGTGTGTGTGTGTGAGTGTGTATGTGTGTGGGAGAGTGTGTGTGTGAGCGTGTGTGTGTGTGAGAGTGTGTGTGTGTGTGTGTGTGTGTGTGAGCGTGTGTGTGTGAGCGTGTGTGCGTGAGCGTGTGTGTGTGAGCGTGTGTGTGAGCGTGTGTGCGTGAGTGTGTGTTGACATTTGGTTCAGGTAACCACTACTCAGCAGCATGACCCTCTGACTGGCTCAAATCCTCAACCTGCTGCAGGGTCCTGAGGAAGTCTCCACAGGGTGACAAGGGGGCAGATCATCTACCCTAAATATACCCCCTGCTTAAATACCCCCCTAAATATACCCTCTACTTCCTGTGGTCCAGATCCTCTTTCCCTGGCAGAGATACCAGCATCCATGGACCCTGCTTCCGTGAGGGTGAGGAAGGGTGAGGGAGGGGAGATGGTGACAGAGGGTAGAGGGTTGTGAGAGGGTGAGGGAGGGTAGAGGGTGATGGAGGGTAGAGGGTGAGGAAGGGTGAGGGAGGGGCTCAGGACAACAAACCACGAACACAACCTGTAGACACATGGCCATGAGACTTGTTCCCACGGGCAGGGAGGGAGGGCAGGGAGGGAGGGAGGGAGGGCAGGGAGGGAGGGAGGGAGGGCAGGGAGGGAGGGCAGGGAGGGGGCGGGGCAGGGAGGGAGGGCAGGGAGGGAGGGAGGGCAGGGAGGGAGGGAGGGCAGGGAGGGAGGGCAGGGAGGGGGCGGGGCAGGGAGGGAGGGCAGGGAGGGAGGGAGGGCAGGGAGGGCAGGGAGGGAGGGAGGGCAGGGAGGGAGGGCAGGGAGGGGGCGGGGCAGGGAGGGAGGGAGGGCAGGGAGGGAGGGAGGGCAGGGAGGGAGGGAGGGCAGGGAGGAGGGCAGGGAGGGAGGGAGGGCAGGGAGGGAGGGAGGGCAGGGAGGGAGGGAGGGCAGGGAGGGGGCGGGGCAGGGAGGGGGCGGGGCAGGGAGGGAGGGAGGGGAGGGAGGGCAGGCAGAGGGGCACAGTGATCCAGAGACTATCACTCTTCTCCAGTCTCATCAGTTTATCTTGATCTGCCCCCGACACCCCCAGCCAGGCCGTAAATCTGCCCCCCCTGACAGCCGAGGTCACCCCCCCCTGCCCCCCCCCAGTAAACCAGCCAGTAAAGAAAGACCCATGCCCTCCTCCTCTCGCCACATCAGCAGTGACCTCACAGTGAATACAGTCCCCCAGCCAGCGACATCCTGGAATGATTCATGTAGCATTGGGGTTAGCATCAGCTCCCATGACGCAGTAGAGCCAGTCTGGATCATCAAGGCCCCGCTCCCGCTCCAGCTCCCTCTCCCGCCCTGTCACCTCCGTCCACCTGCTCTGAGGGAGGGCACTAACACTGCTACTGCTACTGCAGGAAGACGGACAGTAAACTGGCAGCCAGTAAACTAGTCAGTGTCATCATGAACACGTGTACGTCATGAACACGTGTAGGTCGTAAAGGTGTGTACGTCATGAACACGTGTAGGTCATGAACACGTGTAGGTCATGTACATGTGTAGGTCATGAACGCGTGTACGTCATTAACGCGTGTAGGTCATGAACACGTGTAGGTCATGAACGCGTGTAGGTCATGAACACGTGTACATCATGAACACGTGTTCATGATGTACACGTGTAGGTCATGAACGCGTGTAGGTCATTAACACGTGTACATCATGAACACGTGTAGGTCATTAACGTGTGTAGGTCATTAACACGTGTACATCATGAACACGTGTAGGTCATGAACACGTGTACATCATGAACGCGTGTAGGTCATGAACGCGTGTAGGTCATGAACGCGTGTAGGTCATGAACGCGTGTAGGTCATGAACGCGTGTAGGTCATGAACACGTGTAGGTCAATGCGCTTGCGTGCGTCTCACAGAGTTCAGTTCTAACAAATCTGAGGCTACAGTACACAGCATCTTCCCTCACACACACACCCTCACACACACACCCTCACACACACCCTCACACACACACCCTCACACTGCAGCTGAGTGTGTATAACTAAGATAATTCCTTGCCTCAAGAGGTGTCATAACTAACGTGTATTGTGGTTTATTGTTATATTGGAGCCTGGATGATGGTAATAAATCGTTGGGCTTGTTCACTCAGCAAACGTAATTTGAATGATAAAAAGATGTTGTTGATTAGGGAGGTTTACAGCAGGGTCTGTGCTGGGCTGTTGTCAGACAAAGTTGTGCAGTTTGCAGGTTCAATACCCCCCTGTATAATACTGTATTCCTTTAGCTTTTATTTCTGCAGTCCAGGGCAACCTGTGACTTCTTCACCTGCAGTCAAGTGCTCTAACCACTAAGCTGTACCCTCCACCCCGCCTGCATGCTGCTTTGGATTGGAAAAGGTCTTTGCTTAATAACCACATCATTATTCTTAAAACCCATTTGGTTAACTGATGATGTTAGCTGATGTTTGCATCATGTTTTGGCTGGGTGCATTTAGCCTGGAGTTACAGTCAATACAATGTAGCAAACGTTTTGTTTGTTTATTTTGATTTTACTCAAACACCCCCACACACACACACGCACACACACTCCCCCTCACACACACACACACCCCCCCACACACACACAAGCACACCACACCACGCCCCCCTCTCACACACACACACACTCCCCCATCCACACACACACACACGCACTCCCCCCTCACACACACAGACACCCCCCCCCCCACACACACACACACACCCCACACACAAACACACTACCCCCTCACACACACACACACACTCCCCCCTCACACACACTCAACACACACAAACACTACCCCCTCACACACACACACACTACCCCTCACCACACACTCCCCCCTCACACACACACACACTCCCCCCTCACACACACACACCTCCCACACACGAACACACACACACTCCCCCCCAAACACACACAAACATTGATGGGGACTGATGGTCAGTGGATTGTTGTTAATGGAATGTAAACTTTCTTCAAAACAACAGTGACGTAATGGGTTACTTTATTAGAGTAACCACCTGAGTCATTCAGTCCAGAAACCTGGAAGCAAGGGGGTTCCGAGGTGCCAAAAACACAACACTACCAGAGATAAGTCACGTTTCCTGACATAACTTTGATAGTCGTATGAAAATTGTAGGCGTTAAAAGGCAGAACGGAAAAACGTCAATACGGGGAAAGACAGAATCACGGCGGCTTCATTTTGAGTCATTTGAAGCCTTGAGAAGTAGCTACTAACTGAGAGAAAATTCCTCCGCCGCGGAGGACCAAAACTGCTAAAGTCGAAAAAAGATTCTTGCAAACAGTTATGTAATGACAAACTTTTAAATATCCTCAAGGATAAGTATGCAATGTTATA
>CM042859.1:358568-365042 GCA_023658055.1 Thaleichthys pacificus
TACATTTCTTTCATGTCAATGATTAAAAAGATTTTCATGAGAAATCAATGTATGTGAACTTGATTTGTAACAATTGTGGCAATTTCCTCCCACGCCTGTTTAACCGAAGCTAATTTGGGTGGGTTTCTTCTCCCATCCCAATCAGAATCTGAATCTGAATTCGGTTTATTCGCCATGTATGTTACACAAACACGGAATTTACTGTGGCAGGAAGGTGCAAACAATAAACTTATACAGAAAGTCATTTATCCCGCCGGTAAAATAGCAACAGCGCCGGAGTCCCGCCCACAAAGTTACTTGCGCTTTGCGTTTTGATACTTGCGTTTCAGATCGTTAAAATAGGGCCCAAAGGCTATTTATGCCCTAACCCTAACCCTCTAGTTTAGCTCTAGTTAGCTCTAGAACGTCGGTGTTCTAGAACGTTCCCCCTATTCTGCCTCTAGTGCTTCTCTTCATCCTCCTCCAGATTTGCATTGAAGGAAATTGGCATGAAAGCTGGATTAAATATTTCCCTCTCAAATTACAAGACTGTACTGACAGAGAGAGAGAGAGAGAGGAGAGGGAGAGAGAGAGAGGGAGAGAGAGAGAGGGAGAGAGGGAGAGGAGAGAGAGAGAGACAGAGAGAGAGAGAGAGAGAGAGGGAGAGAGAGGGAGAGAGAGAGAGAGAGAGAAAGAGAGAGAGAGGGGAGGGAGAGCGAGCGAGGGGAGGGAGAGGGAGAGAGAGAGAGAGAGAGAGAGGCAGGTATACGGAAGTTGAAATGATGTCATTATCACAAATCCCAAACTTCCAACTTTGAAAGAGTTTGTTGTTCATGTGATTGTATATCAGTAGCTCTGAGTATCACATTGGTTCAGACAGGCAATCACTAAACCAAGTTTCACCCAGAGGGAGAGAGCTAGAGAGAGAGGAGGAGGGAGAGACACAGAGAGAGAGGGAGAGGGAGGAGGGAGAGGCAGAGAGAGGGAGAGGGAGAGAGAGCTGACTGGTTAAACTAGCTCTTCATACATGCTGTCAGCATGATGTCACAGGACCTGAGAGGAATGGGACTTATTACTCCCTCTCCCCCCCTCTCCCACCTCCTCTCCCTCTCTCCCCCTCTCCCTCCTCTCCCACCCTCTCCCCTCTCCCACCTCTCATCCCCCTCTCCTCCTCTCTCCCCCTCTCTCCCCCTCTCTCCCCTCTCTCCCCTCTCCCTCTCTCTCCCCCTCTCTCCCCCTCTCCCTCTCTCCCCCTCTCTCCCTCTCTCCCCCTCTCTCCCCCTCTCCCCCTCTCTCCCTCTCTCTCTTTCTCTGTCTGCCTCTCCATCTCTCCCTCTCTCTCTTTCTCTGTCTGTTCTCTCCATCTCTCTCTCCTCTCTCTTTCTCTGTCTGTCTCTCCCCCTCTCACCCTCCCTGTCCTCTCTCTCTTGTCTCTCTTGGGGTAAGTGTCTCTTGTCCCCTGTCTCTAGGGGTGGGTCTCAAGGGTGGCAGTGTACAGGCTATTACATTTTCTTTTCACAGGAAGTAGCCTCAATGCTGAGCACACTTCCTTTGTTTAGTATATGAGTGAGAGAGTGTGTGGTGTATGAGTGAGAGTGCATGCTTTGAATCAGCTGACTTCCAGGAAACCAGCTGAGCTTAACCCCAGCTTAGTATTCTAGCTTCCTCCTTCACCCTCCCTCCCTCCCTCTTCCCTCCCTCCCTCCCCTCCCTCCCTCCCTCCCGTCCCTCCCTCCCTCCCTCCCCTCCCTCCCTCCCTCCCTCCCTCCCTCCCTGATATCCTGGTCTCCTGCCTCAGTACTCTCCTGTGTGGCGTGTTACGTGAGTCAAATACAGTCTGGCTTGGAGTGAACACACTGTGTGTGTGTGGCCCTAGACAGTGTGAGTGAGTGGTGTGTGTGTGTGTGGCACCAGATTGTGTGTGTGGGACTACAGAAAGAGCATTGCAGTGCCCTTCAGACCCACAATACAGCCTGTGTTTGTTATGAGTTCCTCTCTGGAACACAGAGCTCAGCCTGTTCTGCCTGTCTGCCTGTCTGCCTGTCTGCCTGTCTGCCTGTCTGCCTGTCTGCCTGCTGTCTGTCTGTCTGTCTGTCTGTCTGCCTATCATGACTCTTAACAGCACTAATACTGTTGTTGTTGTTGTTGACAGCTCTCCAGTGTCTGGATGAAGTGAAGCCCTGTGTGACGATGCTGTCTGTGTCACGCACAGCAACGGAACTGGATACTGCAGGTAGGATGGGGGGGGAGGGGGAGAGGGGGGGAAAGGGGAGGGGAGGAGGGGAGATGAGGGGAGGGGGGGGAGGAGGGGATGGGAGAAGGAGGAGGGAGGAGGAAGTTGGACATCCCCGCTTACACAGGAACAGGAAGTAGATGTAACTACTGAGGCACTTGACCGACAGGGTCACTCCCAGCCTGGACCCTCCTCTGCACACAGAACCAGGGTCACTCCCAGCCTGGACCCTCCTCTGCACACAGAACCAGGGCACTCCCAGCCTGGACCCTTCCTCCTGCACACAGAACCAGGGTCACTCCCAGCCTGGACCCTCCTCTGCACACAGAACCAGGGCACTCCCAGCCTGGACCCTCCTCTGCACACAGAACCAGGTCGGAGCACACCGAGAGTGAAAGGATTTTATAGTAGACACACCTCTGTTTAAACACTTAACTGAGGCACACACACACAACACACACACCCTAATACCACAGCCCTAGCAAAACACACACACACACACCCTCCTTTTTCCAAACTCTGTTTATTCAACCAATCACAGTGGATTCCATCTGGAACCCCTGTGTTATGGACAGAAGAGGGAGAGGGAGGAGAGTGAGATGGAGGTAGTAGAGAGAGACAGAGAGAGAGAGGAAGAGAGGAGGAGAGTGAGATGGAGGTAGAGAGAGACAGAGAGAGAGGAAGAGAGGAGGAGAGTGAGATTGAGGTAGAGAGAGACAGAGAGAGAGAGGAAGAGAGGAGGAGGAGAGTGAGATGGAGGTTAGAGAGAGACAGAGAGAGAGAGGAGGCGAGTGAGATGGAGGTAGAGAGAGACAGAGAGAGTGGAAGAGAGGAGGTGTAACTGTATGCATTGTGAGCACCAGACCTGCAGTCCTGACGGTCTGTAATTGTGTCTGTGACTCATCTGACAGCTCAATCACTGCTTTTAATTATCCGATCTACTATATTTAACCCTTCACAACACACCCCAAACCCAGCGTCCAATCACAACACAGCGCCTGGCAGGGCGGACCTATCAGGTTTCAGCTAACAGGGTGTGAATCTGGGGCCAACACCGTTCCCATGCTCCCTGGAATCTGAACATTCCACTGGCTTCTTTAACACCAGGAGCCCCTTCCAGCATGCACTGCAGGAGGAGGAGAGGAGGAGGAGAGGTGGGAGGGATGAGAGGAGGAGGAGTAGGAGGAGGTGTGATAGTGTGTGTGTGTCTGAGCCAAGCCTGCTGAGTCAGCTGCTCTCTGGCCTGAAAGAGGAAGTTTCAACATGCGGTTTTGTCCCTGCATTGTCCTGCCGATGCAGTGTTGACAGCCAGATGACAGAGAAGGAGAGAGGAAAGGGGAGAGAGGGAGAGAGGAGAGAGAGAGAGAGAGAGAGAGGAGAGGAGAGAGGGAGGAGAGGAGAGAGGGAGAGAGGAGAGAGGAGAGAGGAGAGAGAGAGGAGAGGAGAGAGCAGAAGAGAGAGAGAGAGACGAGGAGAGGGATAGAGGAGAGAGGGAGAGAGGAGAGGAGAGAGGGAGAGAGAGAGGATCGAGGAGGGAGATGAGGAGAGAGGGAGAGAGGAGAGAGGAGAGAGAGAGAGGAGAGAGAGAGGGAGAGAGGAGAGAGGGAAGAGATGCAAGAGAGGTAGATGAAGGGGAGGTTAAGACAGGGAGAGAGTGGACAGAGAGATGATGCCTCTCTCACACACACACACACACATGTACCATGGGGGGACAGGATAGTTTTATGTACGAGTATGTCTTTTATGAGGTTTGTTCTCTGTGTGTCGCAAACCCTACCGTCAGTTCTCACAGAGGTTTACAATGCTCTGTGGGAGATGTGTGTGTGTAGGCAGTCAGACCGGTGGAACCAGCAAGCTGGCACACGGGCTATTGATTTTGGTGTGAGAAAGGGGTGTGTCATGCCTGCGTCCTGTCCATTATGTGCTCCATCATAACCTCCCTCTACTCTCCGTCTCTCCATCTCTGACATTTTGGCACTCTGCTATCTTCCTGCCTATCCCTACGCATGAATATTTATATCTAATGATGATAAGTATGTATATAGAAAGCAGATTAGCAGATGCACAGTAGCCGCTCTAGTGAGAGAGCTACTTATAGATGAGTATGGAAAGAGAGAGATCTACAGCAACCTCTCTTACTCCTCTATCTCTCTTCCCTCTCTCTAGAGACTCTCTACTCTTCTCTACTATCAAGAGCGCGTGCTCTCTCTCTCTCTCTCTCTCTCTCTCTCGCTCTCCTTCTCTACTCTCTCTCTACTTATTTATCTCTAGAGAGTGGAGGAGAGAGACAGAGCAAGAGGCTCTTGCCTGTCGTCTCCCCTCTCTCTCTCTCCGCCTTCTCGACCCTCTCTCTCGGTCTTCTCTCTCACCTCGCATCCTTCCTCTCATCTACCCTGAGCTACAGCCTCAGGCCAGATCTTATTTTTTCTCCTGAACAACATCCTTTGTCTGCCTGTAAACTGATAAACCAACTCCCTACCATCGCTTCCTGCCTTCGTATCTCTCCCTCCCCCTTTCTCACCCTTTTCCCCCTTTCTACCCCGAGAGCAGGGGAGGGAGGGGGAGAGAGGAAACTGGGGAAGGGGAGGAGAGAGGGTATGTGTCTGCAGGAAGTTTGATCTGACAGAGGTAATTGCCCCAGGGGGCAGTTAGAGGAGAATAAAGAAAGGAAGATGTCTGGAGCCTGCAACTAGATCTACCCCCTCCATTCCCTCTCCATCCCCCATCTCTCTCCTTTTCTCTCTCCCTCTGTCCCCCCCTCTCTCTCCTGCCCCTCGTTCATTGATCATTAAGCTATGACTCGTTCATCCCCTCCCACACACCAGACTGACCCTAGGTGAGTTTAAATGAAGCCGTGTGTCTGAAGTGAAACAGATATGAACCAGAAACACAAGGAGGGAAGAGAGAGAGGGGGGGAGGGGGGGGAGGGGAAAAGGGAGGGGGGAAGAGGACGAGGGGATGGAGGTGAGTGGTGGTTTTGGCGGGTATCCCTAGTCTCTTCACACCTCGACCCTCTTCCACACCAACACCAGACACTGATAACACACACACACTATCTCTCTCTCACACACACACACACACACACACTCTCTCTCATCACACACACACACACACTCGGGGACCCTGGCTGCAGAGCACATGACCAGAACCAAAGTCAACAGAAGGTTCTTTGTTGTTTTAGGAGGGAAAACTCTCAGCCTCGAACCCATAGCCATGAGAGAGGGGGGAGGAGGAGGGAGGGAGGGAGGGAGGGAGGGAGGGAGGGAGGAGGGGAGGGAGGGGGAGGGGGGAGGGAGGAGGGAGGGAGGGAGGGGGGGGAGGGAGGGAGGGGAGCGGGGAGGGAGGAGGGAGGGGGGAGGGAGGGAGGGTAGGGAGGAGAGGAGGGAGGGATGGGAGGATGAGGAGGTGGGCGAAGAAGGAAGGGAGGGGGACGGACCATATGGGGGGGGTGGTGTGGTGTGGGGTTGCAGGCGGGTGGGGTGTTGGAGTGTGTGGGTTGGATTTAGGGGGGGGGCAGGGAGAGAGAACGGAGAGAAAAGGAGGCGGAGGGAGACAGAATGATTGTGTGAACCACATTGATAAGGCTGCAGCCATCTGTGAGATAGAGGGAGGACAGGCGTGGTGTGTATGTGTGTGTGTGTGTATGTGTTGTGTGTGTGTGCGTGATTTGAAGCAGCTATATAGAACAGCTACATAGAACAGATTAAAAGACAGAATCATCATTGCCAACTCATCACATGTGGATTTATCAACACGCAACGACACACACACACCACACCACCACACACCACACCACCCCCCACACACACACACACACACACACACACACACACACACACACACACACACTGGGTGTGTGTGTGTGTGTGAAGCCAGTCAGAAGTGTAGGAATGTAGAGAGCAGTGTCTAAGCCCACAACACACTGGTGACAAGTGAGCCTGTCATGTCTCCTGTCTCTGCCCTCTCTCACGGGGAAGAGGGGGGTGGGAGACGTAAACAAAGAGAGACGTAAAGAGAGAAGGTGAGAGAAGAAAAAAGAGAGGAAGGGGAGAAAAGAGCGCCCATAAAACCGAACTACTAGAGCAAAAAATCTAGATCATATATAGATCTCTATCTATCTCTCTCTCTTAGGGGTATATGGGGGGTGGCAGTAGGTCTTGGGTGAAAAGACAAGGTTTCATTCAGAAGGAGGAATAAAAATATGAAGTATAAGTGATAAAAAATATATAGAAGGGAGATATAGAAAGTGAAAAAATCCAATA
>CM042859.1:365142-395919 GCA_023658055.1 Thaleichthys pacificus
AGAGGAGTCGATCTACTATAACAGATCTATCAGCTCTGTTGTTTATGGGGCTTCTCTGGCTTCCTTTTAACCACAACAAAACTTCTACCCCCCCCCCCCCCCCCAGGAGGGTATCTGGCTGTGGAGTGATGGCTCAAGGTTCAACTACCGTCTCTGGAGCAGTGGTAACCCTGACAACCACCCCAGGCAACCTGGCCGGGACAACACCAACGGCAGGGAACACTGCCTGGAGATGAATTGTAAGTCACCAGCCTGTCACCATGGTTACCATGTAGATAACCATGGGTACCCTGTAGATCACTGTGGTTATCGTGTACATAGATCATGTGATCATCACGGTTACCATGGTAATGGTGTTTGTTACTCCACATGTTTAGATCAGCTCCGCTGGAACGATGCACCATGCTGGTTCCGGTTTCCCTTCCTGTGTTCTAGACGCTAGACATCTCGGTTCTGCTGGTTCTGTCTAGACACCTTGGTTCTGCTGATTCTGTCTAGACACCTCGGTTCTGCTGGTTCTGGTTCCCCTAGCAGCCTGCAACACTAGATCCTCGTCCATCCCAACCTTTGTTTACACTTTTAAGTAAATGCATAACAAGCTTTTACATATTTAGATTTTTTTTAACTTGTACCTTGTGATTTGTTTTTACTACTACAAAAGTGTAATACTGTCTTACAATAAAGACTTCTAACTGAACCTAATCCTCTCAGCTGTACTGGGTTATTGAATATGAAACTAGTGGGTTATAAAAGGTTATAAAAGGTTATGAAAGGTTATAAAAGGTTATGAAAGCTTCAGACTCAAACGATGCAACCACAACCCAGAGCCACAAGGTTGTGACCCCCAAGAACGCAACAGGAAGCGATGGAGAGAAGGGAGGATGGATGTGTGTGTGTGTGTGAGTGTGTGTGTGTGTGATTTCCTTGTATGGAGGGAGGAAGGAGAGAATTCAAGACCTTGGAAGGGAGGAGGAGGATGAACAGAGAGAGAAAAGAAAAGCATGGAACATCATCCTCTCCTCCTCCCGCTCTTCCCCTCCTCCCACCCTCATCCTTCCCCTCTCCTCTCCTTTACCAGAAACATCCTCCTCCCCCCCTTCCCCTCCCACCCTCATCCTTCCCCTCTCCTCTCCTCCCCCCCTCCTCCTCTCCTTTCAGACATTGCTCACATCAGAACAGAACAGAACTGGAGAGAGCTTTGGGAACAGGGGAGGAGAGGAAGGGGGAGAGACAGAGAGAGAGACACAGAGAGAGAGAGAGAGACAGAAAGAGAGAGAGAGAGAGAGAGAGAGAGAGAGAGAGAGAGGGGGGGGGTGTCCTGTAGTGTGACATCTGCTTCTCTATGATAGGTTAATCCAGAGTGTGACAGCCAACTCCTAATCCCCTCTCCTATTCGGCAACGACAGCACAGATACTGTTAACTAGATCCTCTCACCACACACACACTTACATACACACTCATACTCAGACACTGATCTGGTGTGTGTGTGTGTACTGACCGGTGAACAGGTCTCCGTTGCTGTAGTTCTTGCCGCGGTCGTCGTCCTCCGGTGGAGCAGCTGAGAGCTGCTTGGCTGAGGTGCAGCCCATGTCCTCACTCACTCACCCGCCCCGCTCCGCATGACACACACCTGGAGGAACACACACACACGTTACACACCTGGAGGAACACACACGTTACACACCTGGAGGAACACACACACACGTTACACACCTGGAGGAACACACACACGTTACACACCTGGAGGAACACACACACACACGTTACACACCTGGAGGAACACACACACACGTTACACACCTGGGGAACACACACACGTTACACACCTTGAGAACACACACACAGAGAAAGAGAAAGAAGGAGGGATGGAGGGAGATATATAGACCTGAGAACAGGAGAACAGAGACCTGCTGCTCCTCTCCTCCTCCTCCTCCCTCCATCTCTCCTCGTCTGAACCTGACCTGGGGTCAGTCTTGACAGGCCACACCTCCAGGTGCACCCACACCAGGGCTGTGTGTGTGTGTGTGTGTCTGAGCTATAGCCAACCCTGGACAGTGTTTCTAGTCTGCAGGAGTGGCCATTTACACTGAGAGAGAGAGAGTGTGTGTGAGAGAGAGTGTGTGAGAGAGAGTGTGTGAGAGAGAGCGAGAGAGAGAGTGTGAGAGAGAGCGAGAGAGAGAGAGAGAGAGTGTGTGAGAGAGAGAGAGCTGAGAGAGAGTGTGTGAGAGAGAGTCGAGAGAGAGAGTGTGAGAGAGAGCGAGAGAGAGAGAGAGCGAGAGAGAGCGAGAGCGAGAGAGTGTGAGAGCGAGAGAGTGTTAATGCAGAGGGCAAGAGGACAAAGCAGACCTTGGTGTTGGTCTGAAACAGATGTGGAAGTGTGTCAATGGGACAAGCTTACCCTGGCACACTCACACACACCCTGACACACTCACACACACCCTGACAGCTAATACCCTGACACACACACACACACACACACATGAATGCTAGACGGTTTAAGCGAGACCCTAAATACACCATCCAAAAGACAAACATACCACTAGAGGAGAGAGGAGGTGAGAGGAGGAGAGAGGAGAGGAGGAGAGAGGAGGGGAGAGGAGGTGAGAGGAGGAGAGAGGAGAGAGGAGGGGAGAGGGGAGAGGATGGGAGAGGGGAGAGGAGGGGAGAGGACAGGAGAGAGGAGGTGAGAGGAGGAGAGAGGAGAGAGGAGGGGAGAGGAGGGGGAGAGAGGAGGGGAGAGAGGAGGGGAGAGAGGGTGAGAGGAGGGGAGAGGAGGAGAGAGGAGGGGAGAGGAGGGAGAGGAGGGGAGAGGAGGAGAGAGGAGGGTGAGAGGAGGGGAGAGGAGGTGAGAGGAGGGGACAGGAGAGGATGGGTCCCAGTTCCAGAGCAGTGACACCATAATATTTACCCCTGGACGTCAGACAGGCCCCAGCTCTGCTCTCTCCCTGGCCCTGCTTAAACACTTCATCACCCTGACATGACCAGGAAACACTGCCAGCACACACACACTCACACACAAGCTGTCACACACACACACACTCACACAAGCTGTCACACACACACTCACACAAGCTGTCACACATACACTCACACACACAAGCTGTCACACACAGCAAATGTCCTGAGTCCCTTGTTGTTCCTCATGCATGTCTTCCTCCTCAACCCTCAGAGAGCTAGAGATGGAGGGATGGAGAGAGGGAGGATGGAGGATGGAGGGATGGAGGGATGGAGAGAGGGAGGATGGAGAGAGGGAGGGATGGAGAGAGGAGGGATGGAGAGATGGAGGGATGGAGAGAGGAGGGGTGGAGAGATGGAGGGATGGAGGGAGGAGGATGAAGGGACAGAGAAAGGGAAGTGTGTGTATGCATGTGTGTGTGTGTGTGTATGCGTGTGTGTAACGACCATTAGTAATTCAGTAAAATCAGTCTCGTCACATCATATAAGAGCTACCCATCTTTTATCTTTTTACTTTCAGTACGTACTGCAGCTGCCCTCATGAAGTCCACAGTGTTGCGTGCAGTATGACACACTGTCCTACTTACTCACGACACCTTGAACTTTGACCCTTGTACATCCGTCACAGTTCGTACCAACAAATTGTAACATTGTTGAAAAAATGTTTGGTGCTACATTTTTTAGCTTTGCAAAAAATGAGCTGAGCTGAGCTGGGCAGAGCGCCTTGTCTGTCGATGTGACGCATCTGACGCTGTGGGGACTGTGCTGAGGGGACTGTGCTGAGGGGACTGTGCTGAGGGGACTGCTGAGGGACTGTGCTGAGGGGACTGTGCTGTGGGGACTGTGCTGAGGGGACTGTGCTGAGGGGACTATGCTGAGGGGACTATGCTGAGGGGACTGTGCTGAGGGGACTGTGCTGAGGGGACTGTGCTGTGGGGACTGTGCTGAGGGGACTGTGCTGTGGGGACTGTGCTGTCCTGAGGGGACTGCGCTGAGGGGACTGCGCTGAGGGGACTGCGCTGAGGGGACTATGCTGAGGGGACTGTGCTGTGGGGACCGTGCTGTGGGGACTGTGCTGTCCTGAGGGGACTGTGCTGTGGGGACTGTGCTGAGGGGACTATGCTGAGGGGACTGTGCTGAGGGGACTGTGCTGAGGGGACTGTGCTGTGGGGACTGTGCTGAGGGGACTGTGCTGTGGGGACTGTGCTGTGGGGACTGTGCTGTCCTGAGGGGACTGTGCTGTCCTGAGGGGACTGTGCTGAGGGGACTGTGCTGAGGGGACTGTGCTGAGGGGACTATGCTGAGGGGACTGTGCTGTGGGGACCGTGCTGTGGGGACTGTGCTGTCCTGAGGGGACTGTGCTGAGGGGACTGTGCTGTGGGGACTGTGCTGTCCTGCATGGTGTGGTAGTATGGTAGTATGGAAGTCAGATAGACAGGCTGGCAGACAGGCAGATTAAACCAGCTCCAGAAAACAGCAGGTAGGTCCCAGTATACCAGGACTCTTCTGTACACACATACACACACACACACAGACACACACACAGAAGTAACTATGGAAACCCTCCTCCTCACAGAATAAGGTTACAGCATGGCATCTCAATCACAGGTGCACAGAAACACAGGAGAGGGAGAGGGGGGAGGGGGAGAGAGAGAGAGAGAGAGAGAGAGAGAGAGAGAGAGAGAGAGAGAGACAGACAGACAGACAGACAGACAGACAGAGAGCAATAGAGATGGAGGGAGCCAGACAGATAAATATAGGATGGTGTATGTGTGGCCAGGTCACTCGTACCTCATCCTGTACCCACGACATCACCAACCACAACGTCATGTAGGCTGTTCAGTAAAGCGCCTCACCATTCACGTCAAGTCGTCAGTGCATCCCTGCTCGCTAGCCGCCGCTAGCTGCTGCTAGCCCACGACCTTAAACTTAATCTGACAGGCCGGAGAACTAGTGGGGTTCACATACACCAAACACAGACAGTAGCTTCTGGTTCATGTAGAGAGGGTCCGGATCTAGAAACATGATGTAAACATCGATGACTGAGCCCAAAACATTCCCGTATCAGTGGCTCAGAGTTAGCTACAGTAGGCTAGTTCTGGCCGGCCAGAGGCTCTGGTCAACTCCGCCGCCCAGAGCAATCATCATCATCACGACCAACACAGTCCCGTCAGTGAAAGTGCTGTAAGATCTCACACACTAGACGCTATTTGTGTGCGTGTGTTAGGAGCGACTGCCAGGCTGACAGCCAGCGGGGCGTGGGGTCTCCGTGGCGGGGGATAAGGAGTGCTGCTCGGCTGAACACAGCTGTGTCCAGCTGCATCGCACGCAGACAGGGGGGGCATTGTTTCTCTGCAGTGGAGAAACAGATAACAGAAGTAAACGCGTGTGTGTGAGCACGCGCTCTCTCCTGTCACACACGCACACACACAAACACACAGGTCTATGTGTGTGTGTGTGTGTGCGCACGCCAGTCCAGGTGTCTTCTGTTTGTGCTGTTATAAGTCCAGCAAGTAGGGGCCTTGCAGAGGAGGGAGGGGGAGAGAGGCAGGGAGGGGGAGAGCGGGAGGGAGGGGAGAGTGGGAGAGGGAGGGAGGGGGGGAGAGAGGGAGGGAAAGAGGGAGGGCGGGGAAGAGAGGGAGGAAGTGAGGGAGGGAGCAGCGGGGCAAAGGGCCAACCATGGTGATAAATAAAGCAGAGTCAACCTATCGCAAATGAGTCATAAGCTATAGACAGAAACCCAACTAAACCGAAATGACAAAAGCACAGATCGGTTCTGCGTTCTGCTGGTCTGGAACACGCTGCAACCGAGCACATCCTTGTCACTACGGCAGCCGTACAGGAAGAACAGCGCCGGGCAATCACACACCGACTCAGGAAACAACAACAAAAGATATCCCCGTTTGCTACGAAACTAACATACACATCAAACGTGCATGTGCATACCTAAAGCAGAACCTGGTATCGTTTTCCAACTCAACGCGAGCATATGTTTCCTTTTACTTACTTTGATGAACCGGTTCCGCTCGGTCCAGTTGATATTTGCTGAGGTTCACGCGGACTCTGGGGCGGGAGCTTGCGCTATGGAGTGCGTGCGCCTGGGAAGCGTATTTCCACCAAACTGAACGTAAACTCTGGCATGCGTCATATTACCAGGATGCCCGTGTCCCTCCACGCAGCCATCTTGCAGAGGACTTACACTCGCTGAACTGCGAAGATTTCAGTTTGTTGCCAGAAAGACACCCGAGTTGCCGTTTGTGTATCTGTTCGCTGAAAACCTTTGACACGAAAGCGTGGTCCGTGACTGTTAGTGTAGTCTAAACGACGTGATCACACATGAGTAATGACGAGCTACATTGTGCCGTTTATGCCAATTTGAAGTGTTATGTTGGGTTCCTGTTGTCTGTTTTCCAGTGCATTGGCAAGACACCTGAGAACTTAATAGACCAGAAATCGTGTCAGGGGTTTCAAGTAGCCTAAGAGATATAAAAAAAGAAATTCAAACACACAAAAAACATACAGCTCAAAAATAGACATTTTGGTAAAATTATACAGAAGAATCAGGCACTTTAACAGCTGTTTATCAATTTTATTAAACGTAACTGTTAACTTATTGGCTTGTTTTTGCTTAGTTTTCCAGTCGGTTTAGCGGTTCCTGTATGTTGCTGCTTTATGGAGGAAAGGCGCCCTCCGATGGCCGCCACTAGTACTGCACCCTCTACCGTCCCCATGACGACACGGAGAGGGCAGTAAAAAGTCCGTCCGGTCCATGTTCGTTAAAAGAGATTGAGATCAATTATACTGACCCACACCTGATCAAAGCAGCGGTGTATATCAAACCACCTCCGAAATAACTGACAAATACATATTTACAGTCATATACACGTACTTCTTTGCAGGACGCGCCAGTGCTAGGCTAGCGTTAGCAAGTCACAGTACGGCTTCATTAGACTGACCCCTCAATAAGGCCCACTAAAGATAAAGTAAACATAATCATTATCACAGTTAAATAAACCAACCAATCAACCAATGAATCAATCAACCACAACTGACCACTCAGTACAGAAATTAAACTGACTCTGTTCCCTCCTAGATAGACTTCCTAGACCAGAAAGACAGAGAGAGAGAGAGGAGAGGAGAGGGGACAGGGAAGAGAGAGACTCATGTCCTCCATTTAAGCTTCCTCCCTCCTTCTCTAAGACTGTCCTACAGGGTTGGAAGGGGGGTGGGGGGGTGGAGGAGGTGGCTAGACCTGAGCCACTCTGGGGGAGGGGGGAGATGGGGGGTGGAGGGGGTCGTCAGAGCTCGTCCTTCTCCATCTGCTTAAACGCTTCCAGGTCCTCCCGCCAATCAGCTAACAGCGCGTCCACTGATTGGCTGTTCGAGTTCAAGTCCACCTCTGGCTCCTCCCCCTGCTCAGAGTCTTTCTCAGCGCCAGGTACGGCCTCCGGTCCCGCCTCCGCCGTCTCCTCCAGAGCTGATTGGTCCACCTCCACCGTGCTGATGTGTGACTGGTCCACAAGTGATGAAGGGGCGGGGACAGAGGCGGAGCTTTCCTCTGGAGAACAATCCTGCTCCTCTTGCTGTTCCACACCTGGAGAGGAGGAGAGGAAGGGTGGAGAGGAGGGGTGGAGAGGAGAGGAGGAGGAGAGATCTGTCAATCTCCAGTCTCATCAATAAACAGCACAATACAACATCTTTTTTACTTTCTCTCTCTCTTTCCCTCACACACGCACGCACGCTCAGGCAGTGTTAGGGTGGAGCACCAAGATGCAGTCTAGAGCTGAGAGGTGAGTCATATCTCCCACAGGCTCTCACCCACAGTCGTGACAGCTAGACGACCCAACACACACACACATCATTAGAGATAATGGAAAGAGAGAGGAGGAAAAAAGATAAGCTAAGAGAGGGAGATGAGCTTGAGAGAGAGAGAGAGACTGGGAGAGACTGGGAGAGAGAGACTAGGAGAGAGGGAGAGCTAGAGAGAGAGAGAGAGTGATAGAAAGAGCGACACTTACTGTTCTCCAGCAGGGTGCCAGGTATCGGTTCACCTTTAAATATGGCTGCTGATCATCCAATGAGGACAGAGGGAAGAGAGACGGAAGGAGAAACAGGCAGAGAAGAGAGAAGGGGTGATGGAGAGAGGGGGTGAGGGAGAGAAGGGGTGAGGGAGAGAAGGGATGAGGGAGAGAGGGGGTGAGGGAGAGAGGGGGTGTTGGAGAGAGGGGGTGAGGGGGTGAGGGAGAGAGGGGGTGAGGGAGAGAGGGGGTGTTGGAGAGAGGGGGTGAGGGAGAGAGGGGGTGAGGGAGAGAGGGGGTGAGGGAGAGAGGGGGTGAGGGAGAGAGGGGGTGAGGGAGAGAGGGGGTGAGGGAGAGAGGGGGTGAGGGAGAGAGGAGGTGAGGGAGAGAGGGGGTGAGGGAGAGAGGGGGTGAGGGAGAGAGGGGGTGAGGGAGAGAGGGGGTGAGGGAGAGAGGGGGGGAGGGAGAGAGGGGGTGAGGGAGAGAGGGGGTGAGGGAGAGAGGGGGTGAGGGAGAGAGGGGGTGAGGGAGAGAGGGGGTGAGGGAGAGAGGGGGTGAGGGAGAGAGAAGAGAGCAGAAGCAGGAGGCACGTTATAGATCACTACACAGGAGGTGGAGATGAAAAAGAAGGGATGTCTGAAAGTGTGGATGAAGGGAGGGCTGTAGCACAGCCTGGCCACACAGTATAGTGGTAGAATAGTTGTAGAATTACCGTAGTATAGTGGTAGTATAGAGGCAGCAGTTATAGAATCATCGCAGTATAGTGGTATTTTAATCCTAGTACAGTAGCAGTACATCCCACCTCTGTCTCTGGCCTTGTCGCTTAGCAACACCTCCACCTCCCTGTACTCCTTCAGGGCGTCTAACAGGATGTTGCCCTCCTTGTGGAAACAGGAAGAGGAGGGGCAGGGTGACGTCGTCTGTGCTGCGGCCGTCTCCTGCCATCTGGAAGAGGGGGGGCCGTGTCGCTGCTGCTGCCCTCGTTGTCATCTGGGGGTCGGGGGGGGGGGGGGAGGTCAGCTGAGGGTCTATCCTCAGTGTGTGTGTGTGTGTGTGAGTGTGTGTGTGTGTCCTCACCTATCACGATGCCCCCCAGTGCCCCAGCTCTCTGAATGTGTCTGGCCTTCTCAGCAAACATGCACTGTCCTCTCTGCAGCAGGGCCACGCGTCCCTGCACCAGCCCCGCGTTGGCCAGCTCCCCACAGCCAGAGTACGGCTCTGCTACCACCACGAAACCACGCACCTGGGAGGGGGGAGAGGTGGGGGAGGGGAGAGGGAGAGGAGAGGGAGAGGAGAGGGAGAGGAGAGGGAGAGGGGGGTTATCCATCTCCAAGGTCACCAGCAGCAGCAGCATGTCTGCATCCAGGCGTGTCTGTGTGACGGCCTGCAGCCCCGCTCACCCCCGTGCTGCTCTTGGACAGGTCCGTCCCAAACTGAGCGGGCCCTGCGGTCAGTACCACTCTGCCGTAGAAGGGGTGTGAGATGATCTGCACGGCGCGGGGGGGCAGCTGGTCCCTCTGCTGTTGGCTGGACAGCTCCATCATCTCCTGCATGAACCTCACGCCGTCCTCTGACGCCACCGCACTCACGGCCTGGGGGCGGGGGGGAGGGAGAGTGTGTGTGTGTGTACCTGTGTAGTGTGTGTGTGTGTACCTGTGTAGTGTGTGTGTAGTGTGTGTGTGTGTACCTGTGTAGTGTGTGTGTGTGTGTAGTGTGTGTGTGTGTGTACCTGTGTAGTGTGTGTGTGTGTAGTGTGTGTGCGTACCTGCGCAGCATGCTGGACCAGCTGGACTCTCCCGTCCTTCAGGTGGATGAGGCTGACGCCCATGCGGGCCAGCAGCTCCAGGTGTTCAGGGTTGTTGGCCATGAAGTCCTGCGCTCTGAGGGGCGCTCTGCCCAGGCCCGGCTCCCTGGGGGGGACAGGGTCAGGCCCGGGACACAGGTACACCCCTCACCCCCACCTCCGCACCCCCCACCTCCGCACCCCCCACCTCCACACCCCCCACCTCCACACCCCCCACCTCCACACCCCCAATTTAACCCCCCCAAACTTCCACCCCCCCCCCCCCCTCACCTGAGGAAGGAGGGACGGGGACAGCTCTTGTCCACGGCGTTCCTGATTGGGTCTCGGAGGTTCCGGGGGTAGGCGGGGTCAGGGAAGAGGAGGCGTGTGTTCGGGCACGTCCAATCAGAGTTAGAGTGGTCCAGCTCCTCCTCTGACTGACAACACAGGAGGAAGACCATCAGGGAAGCTGCCTCTAATACTGTCTCTACTCCCCTGCCTCTAATAATACTGCCTCTACTTCCCTGCCTCTAATAGTACTGTCTCTACTCCCTTATCTCTAATAATACTGCCTGTACTACCCCTGCCTGTAATACTGCCTATCAGGGGGTACTTACGGTGGTGTTGGGGGGGGCCGCAGGGAGGGCAGTAGACAGGGACAGGGGCAGCAGGTGGGCCTCGGTGGTGAAGATGTAGTCCTCCACATCAAAGGGCAGATCCTCCTCATCAGCAAACAACAGGAAGAGATACTTAAACATCTCCGCTAGGAAGAACGAGTCCATTCTGAGGAGGGGAGGAGGGGGGAGGGGGGGGAGGAGGGGGGAGGGAGGAGTCAGAATCAGAGAAAAGAGAAAGTGTGATTATTCTAGCAGCAGTTTAAAGAATATGAGTCTCTGTAAGAGTGGAGTGTGTGTGTGTGTCTCACCGGTCCTCTGTAAGAGTGTGTGTGTGTGTGTGTGTGTGTCTCAGCGGTCCTCTGTAAGAGTGTGTGTGTGTGTGTGAGCGTCTCACCGGTCCTCATGGCTGCCTGTGCGTACATCCTTCATGGCAGCGAAGCCACAGGGGACCCGGGCGTAGCGGTTCAGGTTGTCCAGCACCGAGCGGCCCGCCTCCAAGTAGTACGGGTCCTTAGTGGCCTGGGGGGCAAGATAAGATAACTGAGATGATACTTGCCATCTGTGTCTCAGCAGGACCAGGAAGTAGTGCTGTATGAACCAGGAAGTAGTCCTGTATGAACCAGGAAGTGTACCTTGTATAGGAAGTAGGTGCTCTCTGCAAACTCTGGTCTGAGAGGGTGCTGTGCCCAGTGGACCCTGAAGTCTGTGGTGAAGGCCTGGGGGGAGAGGAAGATGTTCTCAGAGTAGAGACACAGAGAAAAGAGACAGGAAGGGGAGAGCAGAACAGGAAGTTGGCTCACCTCTGGGAGGAAGTTGTGTTTCTTGGTCACCTGATACAGCATCTCGTGTGTTTCAATGGCAGGACGTATATCTCCCTTCAACACCTGGACACACACACACATACAGTTGGGTTAGTAAGCCTCTTCTTGTCTTCTGCAATACCACAATGTCCCCTTCGTCAATAAAGTTACTATGACTACTGCTCTACTGCTAGTGCTGCTGTGTTGCTAGGCGCCAGGTCACCTGGAGGCCGGGGAAGAAGGCCAGCAGGGAGTCCATCCAGGTGCGAGCTGGGAGGAGGGGCTTGTGGATGTGCACATCCAGCAGCAGGGGAGGCTGGCTGATGTACTTCATGATGGACGCATAGTGCTGGAGACACACACAGGGTCATCGTACACACAGACACACACGTGAGTACTGTGTGTGTGTGTGTGTGTGTGTGTGTGTGTGTGTGTGTGTGTGTAGACTCACGATGTTGAAGCGCTGCAGGTAGAGGTCGTCTCCTAACAGGATGTAGGCCTTCAGCAGGTACTCATAGTAGGAGTCTATCCCCGCCCCCACCCCGCTGTCTGTCAACAACAACATCAACATCAACAACAACATCAACATCAACAAGGCTTCAGTGTACCAGGGACTCAGTCCAAGTCTCCCCTCACCCCCCGTGTCTCCCCCTCCTCACCCCTCCTCACCCACTCTCCAGAGTGGATGTTGATGGTGGTTCCCACCAGGTTGCTGTTCCTCTGTCTCTTCTCCCACAGGAAGTCCATGGCTCTCCTGGCGTGTATCTGCAAGACACACACCTGTCAATCAGCCCTCACACACCTGTCAATCAGCCCTCACAGACCTGTCAATCAGCCCTCACAGACCTGTCAATCAGCCCTCACACACCTGTCAATCAGCCCTCACACACCTGTCAATCAGCCCTCACACACCTGTCAATCAGCCCTCACACACCTGTCAATCAGCCCTCACTAACATGTCAATCAGCCCTCACACACCTGTCAATCAGCCCTCACACACCTGTCAATCAGCCCTCACTAACATGTCAATCATCTGATGAAGAGGAGGAGGAGCAGGGGTACCTCGAACACGGGGTCCTGTGTGAAGCGGCTGAGAGCAGCAAACTCCAGGATGAGGGTCCCTGCGCAGGCTGTGCAGGTGTCCGTCTCAGTGCCTGTCCTGGTGTCAGGACCCAGGACCCCCCGCCTCAGGTTCACCTGGGGTCACAGGTCACAGGTCACACACCAGGAAGCTGCTTCTCACCTATCGCTCTTTGTAAGTGTGTGTGGTGAGGTGTGTGAGTGTGTGAGTCTCACCCGGGGGTAGGGCAGACCACTGCCGGTGTTGAAGGTGTGTGTGGTGAGGTGTGTGAGTGAGTCTCACCCGGGGGTAGGGCAGACCGCTGCTGGTGTTGAAGGTGTGTGTGGTGAGGTGTGTGTGTGAGTCTCACCCGGGGGTAGGGCAGACCGCTGCTGGTGTTGAAGGCAGGCAGGAGTCGGAACCCCAGGTCCTTGGCCATGTGCAGCAGCTCGTCCTGGTACCAGCCCATGTGACGCCCCCCCTCCTTCAGCATCACCGCCATGGAGTGCCCCCCCAGCAGCCCTCTGGAGAGGAGACACACACACACACACGTCACACACACACACACGTCACCTCACATCACCTCACACACACGCGTCACCACACACACGTCACCTCACGTCACCACACACACACATGTCACCTCACACGTCACCTCACATCACCACACACACACACGTCACCTCACATCACCTCACCTCACACACACATCACCACACACACACACACACACGTCACCTCACACACACGTCACCTCACATCACCACACCTCACACACACATCACCACACACACACACACATCACCTCACATCACCACACACACACGTCACCTCACCACACACACACGTCACCTCACCACACACACACACATCACCTCACACACACATCACCTCACGTCACCCCACCCTCCTCTCTCCTCACCCCAGCACTCGGATGTTGGTCTCGAACACAGACACCACGATGTCGTTGTCCAGACGCACGTCCGCCAACACCCTCCTCACCGCTGCCTCAAACTCCACTGTCTTGTTCAGCAGCTGGACACACACGGTTTGGATAAGTTCATGTTCCATCCATGTTCAGCCACACACACACTCAGACAGCAGTACTCACCACCAGTGTGTCCAGAGTGTCTATGAGGGTGAGAGAGAACCTGAAACACACAGCAGACCAGGTCAGACTGAGCTTCTATCACACCTATCCCCCCTCTCCCTGCCCCCTCATCTCCCTCCTCCCCTCTATCCCCCCCTCTCCCTCCCTCCTCCCCCTCTATCCCCCCATCCCCCCTTCCCCCCTCTATCCCCCCTCCCTCCCCCCTCCCTCTCTCCCTCCCTCCCACCTCTCTCCCTCCCCCCTCCCTCCCTCCCTCCCCCTCTATCCCCCTCCCTCCTGTCTGACTCACTTTCCCAGGGCGTCGTCCACATCCCCCCTGCTGGGCTCCTGCCCCCTCACCCTCCCTCTGCAGGTTAGGGGCATCAGCTCGTCTGCTGGGTACGCATGGTCCTGAGGGGGCCACACACACACATCATACACACACATATCATATACACACACATCATACACACACACACATCATATACACACACACACATCATACACACACACATCATATACACACACATCATATACACACACATCATATACACACACATCATACACACACACACACATCATACACACACACACACATCATATACACACACATCATACACACACACACACATCATATACACACACACACACACACACAGCAGTGTGAGCCACGGTGATCTTTCAGCAGGCCTGTGCTATTCAAACCCAAACACACATTGCTAGACTCACCATATAATTCTGATAAGCGTGATCGAACATCTCGACCACTTGGTCCCTGGAAACAGGAAGGAGGAAGTCAGGATTCTCTCTCTCTCTCTCTCCCCACCCTCCCCCAAAGTGAGAAGAGCCCAGCCTCACCTGAGTCGGTGTCTCTCGCCCCGGGTCATACAGTCGCCCAGGCTGCACAGTGTTCCCAGCAGCAACATGGTCGGCATGACGACCACCTGCATGCTGGCCAGGTGAACAGGTAACCGCACCCACATCGCTCGCTACCTATCGCCCAGCGCTCTCCTCGGAAACCACACAGCCGTCTCCCCGGCAACCACGCAGCCGTCTCCCTGGCAACAACCCCTGCTGTCTCCCTGGTTATAACCCAGACATCACCTGGTCACTGACACACACCTGCACTCTCTCATCAACTGGTCACTGAGACACCACCGACAGGAAGTACTGCCCCTCAGACAGGAAGCTGGCGCTAGACTGCCTACACGGCCCACAGATCCTCAGCCCTCACACACTGTAACATAAAGCAGTCAGTGTATAAGAACAGAGGCCGAGTTACTTTTAAGTTTAGTTCCACCCATGTAGGCTTCCTTATTCTGCCATTCTCCAGTCTTAAACCATACAGTACAAATCGTCATGAAGTAGAGGTGATGGGAGAGAACTGACTGAGGTTTAAAGTCAAACTGTAAGGCTGTTTCAAGAAATGTTGGATTGTGTGAAATAAAACCGATGATATGGCGAATGGTAAAATAATACAATCTACTTTGTTTATCTCGGACAGTTGCAACAATTTTACAAACACAACCGACACGTCCGCTGGTCGTGTCAAGTTCGCTCCCCTGAGTGCTGAACCGTTCACCGTGACAACACCTGAGCCTTGGGCCACAAGTTAGCTGTGACACGTCGGCATACGCAGGTGCAGTTAAGGTTAGATAAACACACCGCCGTTTACTCAACTGGCGACAACTGTAGCTGTGAAAGTGTTGACAGCTGGCGGATAAACAGCATACAGAACGCTAGACAGCCTGCTAACCATAAACTGTCCTTTTCACAATTCGAAAGTTGCTAAAATATCGTCATTGTCATGAGACAATTAATAATTCTGGCAAAGCTAACCTGACTCTTTGCTCAACACCTTGCTCAGTCTAGCTATCTTTCGGTGCGTAGCCTAGTATCTAAATTTCGCTAAATACATAGTACTACCAGCCATTGAAACAAGGAAATTGTACCCTATCTAGTTTCTTTCAGTAATTCCTGGAAGAACAACATTGATGATTAGCACCGTCTATCAGCAGACCGGACTAGTTACAAGTTTATACTGTATGTCGTCCGCGGATTTGACAGCTCCATTCAGGTCAGCGTCCAGTTAGTGTAGTGGTCGGTAGTTAAGCTAGCCTGCTAGCGGAGCTAGGCACTTAAGCCGGTTCTAGCGAGTAGACAGTCCGAAAGGGATTCCGCTGATTCCATACGGCTGTAGAAAAGTGCCCCCTTGGCAGGAAATCTGGTTTTTCTGTCCGCGAACAACAGTATGTGGTCCCCCTTTGTTGACTGTTTATGCTTTGGGGTTAGCTGCTAGCTAAACGCGGATGCTGTAGTAGTACAAATAAAACGTCAACGCTAAACGCGTAGGTCCGGTTCCACCCTTGTGTGTTCCCCACTCTGAAGACTAAACAAATACACGGAATTCAAAAACATTTCAGAATCAGTAAAAAACGTCATAAGGCAATGCATATTATGTGCACTATTCTGAGTGTTTTTCAAACAACAACAAAATAGCCTAAAATGAATTTGACAGCCGCCACACTTTGTCTGCACTACATGTCCCATCATGCACTGCAAAATCACGTGCACAGAAGGTGGTCATACGAAATCATATGACCTACTTATGATGCGACGTCAACAAATTCATGTTTCGCTCCGTGAGATCGCAGAGCCCCAGACTTGCCCGAGGCTCTACTCAATACTAATTTTCTGGATTCTGTCGCCCTGTCAAAACCTTAGTCTCTGTCGGGACGCATCGCACAATCACAAAATATCCCTAGTTATAAAGTTAGCCTACTTTATCGGTACAATGTAAACCATAAGTCAAGTAGGGAGGCTCTTCAACATTGTACACGTAAGGAATATTAACACAGCGAAGTAGCCAGTGAAGTCCACAATACACCGTATTAATTTATGAATAAACGCTTATTTATTAGTGAATAAACGTAGCACTGACACGCGCGCTTGCAGAAGCGTCCACCGATGATCCTCAGGAATACATTTTAACCACAAGATGGCGGAAGTGAACCTTGATGTCACATCACGCCTCAGTATAAAATCTGATTAGGCGATTTCATTTGATTCTTACATTTTAGTTACTTTTTATATAGTTTTTATATCAGCCTTGTTAAGTTGGTCAGTGTTGGGTCAGGGTGCAGATGTATTTAGTCCTGCATTCTAACTTTCCAAATGGGAAATTGGATGTAGATGAACGAGGTTAAAGCTTCCTAAAACTAGTAATTACGACACTAAAATCATTTATTATGTATGTTAAAGAGACGAACAGTTATCAGAAGTCGAGAGAAAGCAAGGTGTGACCCTGCGGAGCTGCTCGCGGGTGGCGGAGGGCTGTAGACGGAGATGCTCGCGGGGAGCGGAGGGTTGTAAGACGGAGATGCTGGTCTGCTCTGCTCAACCGTCTACCTGGGCTGAATCTGGGGGTTTGACCATATCTGAGGGAGTTCTAGACACCAGGAGGCTACTCGTATAAAAGCTTTAAAATGTTGCAACAAAGTATGTAGCTCATTCAGTTATCCATGAAGGTGTAGCTAAATTAGGATTGTTCCTAGTTGTGTTGAGGGAATACCGAGGTTGATACACGCATCTGTATAGTGACCCTGTGGGCAGAGTTGGGAGGGGCTGTGAGTAGTTTGCTGTTGGAGGCGTTCACCAGACAAACCTTACCCGCCACAGGGAAGGCAAACCTGCAGTCCCTCCACTCAAACTCTGACAGTCAGACACTCCAGACCTTCACAGCACCATCGCCCCGGTAACGCTGATACGGTGCCGTTGCATTGTCTGGTCGGACGGTTCATCAAACGCTGCACGGGTAGTCAGCTGCTGGTCCCGTCCTGACTTTTATCACTCTTGCTGCTATGCTGCTAGGAGAGCGAGCGTAGTTTGGATAAGGACGAAAAAGAAACACCAGAAAGAATAGGTTCAGCCATCTGAAACATGATCATCTTTCTGTTTCTCCTCCTGACCGTTCCGGCGGTGAACTCTTCGTCGACACGTAAGTAGTCCAGTCTCCGGTAATCGGTAGAACAGTAGAGACGTTGGTGCGGACAAGCGAGTTCACCGTGTCCCGTTCTGGATCTTTAACAGAAAGGCGCTGGGGTGAAGGGGCGGGGCCCCGTTTAGTCAACATAAATAAACGTTAGACGGTGGAATAAAGGTGATACCAGGGAGGTGTGCATGCTGTTCGTCCGTTAACAAGACGGTTGTCCGTTATATTGGAGATGATGTTGTCACTCTGTACTGAAAGAGAAATGTGTGTGTGCCTGTTTTGTGTGTGTGTACTGTGTGTCTTGTTTGTGTGTGTGGATTTGTGTGCACCTGTTTTGTGTGTGTGTGTCCTGCTCTGTGTGTGTGTCCTGGTGTGTGTGTGTGTCCTGCTCTGTGTGTGTGTCCTGGTGTGTGTGTGTGTGTGTCCTGCTCTGTGTGTGTGTCCTGGTGTGTGTGTGTGTGTGTCCTGCTCTGTGTGTGTGTCCTGGTGTGTGTGTGTGTGTGTCCTGCTCTGTGTGTGTGTCCTGGTGTGTGTGTGTCTGTCCTGCTCTGTGTGTGTGTCCTGGTGTGTGTGTGTGTGTCCTGCTCTGTGTGTGTGTCCTGGTGTGTGTGTGTGTGTGTCCTGCTCTGTGTGTGTGTCCTGGTGTGTGTGTGTCCTGCTCTGTGTGTGTGTCCTGGTGTGTGTGTGTGTGTCCTGCTCTGTGTGTGTGTCCTGGTGTGTGTGTGTGTGTCCTGCTCTGTGTGTGTGTCCTGGTGTGTGTGTGTGTGTCCTGCTCTGTGTGTGTGTCCTGGTGTGTGTGTGTGTGTCCTGCTCTGTGTGTGTGTCCTGGTGTGTGTGTGTGTGTCCTCTTGTCCTCCTCCCCAGAGCTGGCTGTGATCTCTCCCCAGGACGCAGCCCTGCTCGTGGGCTCCAGCCTGAACGCCACCTGCACCGTTCCTCCAGAGCTGGGTCTTCAGGCCAGCTCCCTGTACTGGAGCCTGAACGGGCGTCGCCTGCCGGGGAGCAGCAGGGCCGTGCTGGGGCCCTCCACCCTGGGGCTCAGCCTGGCTGCCCTCCCCGGGTCCCGACAGCCCTCGGGGGACAACCTGGTCTGCCACGGGCCGGACGGACGGCTGCTGGCTGGGAGCTGCCTCTACGTGGGCCGTGAGTGGGCTGACCCCTGACCTCTGTGTGGTTTGTGTGTGTGTGTGTGGGGGGGGTCTCTCCTCAGTCTGGTCTCTCCTGTGTGTCTCTCCCCAGTGCCTCCAGAGAAACCAGTCAACCTGACCTGCTGGTCCAGAAACACCAAGGACCTGAGCTGCAAGTGGGCTCCCGGTGGCCAGGGCGAGAACTACATCAGAACCACGTACACCCTCAAGTACAAACTGAGGTGAGAGCCCTGTCCAGGCCTGCGGCCCTCCTTCCAGAAGGTTCTCCTCACCTGTACCTGCAGTTGGGCAAGGCTGTCTGCGTTTATACACTGTCACACTACATCAGAAGTATCATTCTGAGTGGTGTGTGTGTGTGTGTGTGTAGGTGGTACGGCAGGGAGAAGCAGTGCGAGGACACCAGAGGGCAGCTGTACTCCTGCTACATCCCAGGAGACCTGGCCTTGTTTACCCCCTACGACATCTGGGTCCAGGCAGCCAATCAGCTGGGATCGGCCACCTCTGATGTCATCACCTTGGACATCCTAGACGTGGGTGAGTTAGACTCCCTTTTCCTCCCTTCTCCTCCCCTCCCCTCCTCTCCCCTCCCCTCCACTCCTCTCCCCTCCCCTCCTCTCCTCTCCCCTCCCCTCCCCCTCCCCTCCCCTCCCCTCCCCTCCTCTCCACTCCCCTCCACTCCTCTGATGTCTGCATATGGTCAACACACGTTATTTTATATGTTCTCCATCCATCCCTATAACTGTGTAATGGGTACTGGCTGCAACCCTCACAGAGGAACTGAACATTGTAAAACCCCACCGCTCTTCAGATGCTGAGAGGAACATCTCTGGGGTCAATGTAGGACTGTAGGAAAATACTCACAAATCTGAAACAGTTATTTTTAAAAGCATATTAAACTGGCTTTGATACATTTTATATAGTTTTCTTTCTGTTATGCCTGTTAAGATCAGAAACTTCTTCGGCCTCATGTTATGTTACAGAGTATGAGCTCTCTCCTCCTCTCCTCTCCTCCTCTCCTCTCCTCCTCTCCTCTCCTCTCCCTCTCCTCCTCCTCTCCTCTCCTCTCCTCTCCTCCTCTTCTCTCCAGAAGTGATTGGAGAAAGACAGAGGATAGAGTAGAGGAGGGGATGAGAGGGAGAGATGTCCTCCACATGACTCGCCCTGCTCCTCCTCATGTCCTCCTCCTCTCCTCGGCGGAAACAATAAGTGAAAGAATGTTTGGTTTCTCAAGGCAGGGTTAGGGTTAGGCCTGGTGGAGCCAGCAAAGAGCATTTGAAAACACACACACACAAACACACACACACAAACACACACACACGAACACACACAGGCACAACCGCAAACGCAGCTGAGCGGAAATTAAGAAGACGATCAAAGATGGTCCTCCATGACATTTTGAGAAGATACAAAAAAAACTCTCTCCCTCTCTCTCTCATATATATACATATATATATATATATATATACATGTTTTGGTGTGTGTGTCAGAGAACCCAGTGTCCCTCTCACCCCCCCCCCCTGCCCCCTCAGTGACCACGGACCCCCCAGGCAGGGTGGAGGTGAGCCGGGTGGGGAGCTGGAGGACCAGCTAGCTGTGAACTGGGACAGCCCCCCCGCCCTCAAAGACTTCCTGTTCCAGGCCAAGTACCAGATACGCTACAGACTGGAGGGACAGCCAGGACTGGAAGGTGCCTCACATCCCACACCCTCACATCCTACACCCCTCACATCCCACACCCTCACATCCCACACCCTCACATCCTACACCCTCACATCCACACCCTCACATCCTACACCCTCACATCCCACACCCTCACATCCACACCCTCACATCCTACACCCTCACATCCCACACCCTCACATCCCACACCCTCACATCCCACACCCTCACATCCTCACACCCTCACATCCCACACCCTCACATCCACACCTCACATCCACACCCTCACATCCCACACCCTCACATCACACCTCACACACCCTCACATCCTACACCCTCACATCCTACACCCTCACATCACACCTCACATCCCACACCCTCACATCCCACACCCTCACATCCACACCCTCACATCCACACCCTCACATCCCACACCCTCACATCCCACACCCTCACATCCACACCCTCACATCCCACACCCTCACATCCCACACCCTCACATCCCACACCCCACATCCCACATCCCACACCCTCACATCCCACACCCTCACATCCTACACCCTCACATCCACACCCTCACATCCCACACCCTCACATCCACACCCTCACATCCCACACCCTCACATCCCACACCCTCACATCCCACACCCTCACATCCACCCTCACATCTACACCTCACATCCCACACCCTCACATCCTACACCCTCACATCCCACACCCTCACATCCTACACCCTCACATCCCACACCCTCACATCCTACACCCTCACATCCTACACCCTCACATCCCACACCCTCACATCCTACACCCTCACATCCTACACCCTCACATCCTACACTTAATTTCCAGAAATTATTTTTGGGGTTGCTATCGGGGTGCTTTGGTCTTTCTTGGGGGTGCTGAAGCACCTGCTAGCCCCTCCCTAGCGCCGCCCATGCAGACACCTCTACACCCTCACACACACCTCCACACCCTCACACACACCTCTACACCCTCACACACACCTCCACACCCTGTCCTGCACAATCCCAGTCTGGTGTGCCCCCAGGTGGTGGAGGATGTGGGGAACCAGACGGCCTGCAGGCTGGCGGGCCTCAGGCCAGCCACGGTGTACTTCGTGCAGGTGAGGTGTAACCCTGTGGGGGTGTTCGGGTCCAGGAGGCCCGGCATCTGGAGCGACTGGAGCCACGCCACCGCCGCCTCCACCCCTCACAGCGGTGAGACTCCTGCCCTAGCCTCCTAGCCTCCTACCCTAGCCTCCTACCCTAGCCTCCTGCCCTAGCCTCCTGCCCTAGCCTCCTGCCCTAGCCTCCTACCCTAGCCTCCTGCCCTAGCCTCCTACCCTAGCCTCCTACCCTAGCCTCCTACCCTAGCCTCCTACCCTAGCTTCCTACCCTAGCTTCCTTCCCTAGCCTCCTGCCCTAGCCTCCTACCCTAGCCTCCTACCCTAGCCTCCTGCCCTAGCCTCCTACCCTAGCTTCCTACCCTAGCTTCCTGCCCTAGCCTCCTGCCCTAGCTTCCTGCCCTAGCCTCCTACCCTAGCCTCCTACCCTAGCCTCCTACCCTAGCCTCCTACCCTAGCTTCCTGCCCTAGCCTCCTGCCCTAGCCTCCTACCCTAGCCTCCTACCCTAGCTTCCTGCCCTAGCCTCCTGCCCTAGCCTCCTGCCCTAGCCTCCTGCCCTAGCCTCCTGCCCTAGCCTCCTACCCTAGCCTCCTTCCCTAGCTTCCTGCCCAAGCCTCCTACCGTAGCCTCCTACCCTAGCCTCCTACCCTAGCCTCCTACCCTAGCTTCCTGCCCTAGCCTCCTACCCTAGCCTCCTACTCTAGCTTCCTGCCCTGGCCTCCTACCCTAGCCTCCTACCCTAGCCTCCTACCCTAGCTTCCTAGCCTCCTACCCTAGCCTCCTGGCCTTGTCTCTCTAGTTGGTTCCAGAGGACATTAAAAAGCCTTGTTGCTATTGTTGTTCCCATGGATACGATCTTTAATAAGGGCTTCATTATGGACAAGTCATGTTTCCTGGCTTAAAGACTTTGAACCAGAAGTTCCTCTGAGAGGGAGAGAGTGAGAGAGGAAGAGAAGGAGGGAGAGAGTGAGGGAGGAAGAGAGCGAGGGAGGAAGGGAAGGAGGGAGGGAGAGAGCGAGCGATTCAAACCGCATGTGACCCCGTAGACCCAAACATCAAACACCCTGATAAAGATCTCTGATTGGTTGATCAAAGAGTGGAAGGTCATGTGACGTGTGTCAGGGATAGATCGAATGTAGCGTCTATCCAGGAAGGTACTGCTGACTGGAACCAGGCAGGGGGGGGGGGGGGGGGGGGGGTTGGTTTGGCTTCTGCTCAGAATAACATAATCATCCATTTAGCCAGTTATTCTTACAATGATCAAACAGAATGTTTTTGTGCTGAATTATATAGTCTGTGTTTCAGCCAAAGGTCGTTGAATGCCCTGATGTTATAGAACACACAGCTCCCTGGATGCTGAGTTTAAGCTCTTTTCATAGTTGCTCCTAATCAACAATGTCGTCTTTTTCACCCCAACACCTTACACACACACACACACACACACCAGAGCGTCGACAGGGGGGGTCATGTGACCCTAAGTCGGAGCAGAACTCTACCCTGAGGCGGGAGCTGAAGCAGTTCATCGGTTGGGTACGCAAGCACTCCTACGGGTGCAGCCACATGTCAATCAAACTGTACGACCAATGGAGGGTCTGGCTGCAGAAAACACACAAGACGCCCAACCAGGTAGGTAAGCAGATAGCCCCAGCCTGTCACCCACCCACCCACCACCCATCCATCTATACATCCATCCATCTATCCTGTCACCCATCCTTCCACCCTCTGGGCACTGTAGTCCTCCAGACAGACTAGGCCTTGTCCTGTCGTGGCTCTGCTGTGTTAGTGCGGTCTAGGTTCTAGTTCACCAGACTCCCTGTCTGGGTTTGTCAGAACCGCGCCTGGTTCTGGCCCGGTCCTTTCATCCTCAGGTATGTGTGCGGTTTCCTCTTTACTGGCCCAGTGAAACTACCCCCCCCCCCCCCCCCCCCCCTCAGCCCCACTGCTTTATGACAGCTTTTAATGGTGCCGGGTTATGATGTTCATCCCAGAGCCACATCAAAGCAAGCATCTAGATGTAATTAACAAGCAGGCTAATGTGTTCCATCAGCAGCCTGAGGAGGAACCTCCACATAACTCAGGCCAAATGACAGTCAGAGCCACTGCTGTGTGTGTGTGTGTGCATCTGTGTGTGTGTGTGTGTGTGCATCTGTGTGTGTGTGTGTGTGTGTGTGTTGGGGCTCTGTATCTTTATTGGCTACTGAGCACAGGAAGCTTCCACACTCCTGATTGCTCCAAATACGTCCGACTTAATCAGCCCTGGAGGCTTCCTATTGGTCAGCCTCAGAGAACGGGAGGGCTGTCATAGGCTGCAACCAAAGGGCACATGAACATAAACACAGCCTGCTGAGTTCATATTAATGTTCCCTGTGTCTCCTCTCTCAGATCCAAGGAGATAATTCGTAGCCCGTCTGAGATGAAGGGGCTCTCGTAGTGTCTGACCGTGAGGAGAGACGTCCACACGCAGAATATATCTGTGTCCTCGACACACACACACACACACACACTCTCTCTGTCTCTCTGTCTCTCTCGTGTATGGACTGGAACGTAAAGATGTGGGGGGAAATTATATTTATATTGCTTATATATTTTTGTATATATATATTTAAGAAAGTATTTCCTTATAAGTTGTTATCAGCAGTACTCCAATTGTTCCAACAACTGTTTATAAAACAATAAATCCACTGACTTATTTCAAATGTGCGTTTATTTTTCATACAGACTTCAACTCTTCACAAAGAAGAAAAAGGCTATTTTGCTTAGACTGCAGAAATAGGCTTACACACACACACACACACACACACACACACACACACACATACACACACACACACACACACACACACAGTCCCCCCCCCCCACACACACACAGAGGAGAAGGCAGTAGAAAACTGCAGTGTCAGATGAAGAAAAAGATCAATAACTGAGGAGGAGAGGTGGAGAGGGTCCATCCATCTGTGTCTGCAGGGGGAGGAGGAGGGGGAGGAGGAGGGAGATGGGGGGTGATGGGAGAGTGGGTGGGAGTAGGGGGCGGTGGAAGGAGAGGAGGGAGAGGGGGGGGTGGAGTAGAGGGGGGTGGAGGAGGGGGCGGTGGAGGAGTAGGAGGAGAGGGGGGTGGAGGAGAGGGGGGGTGGAGGAGAGGGGGTGGAGGAAGAGGGAGGTAGAGGGGGGGAGGAGAGGGGGGGTTGGAGGGAGAGGGGGGGGTGGAGAGGGGGCGGTGGAGAGGAGGAGGAAGGGGGGGGGAGGGAGAGGGGGGTAGAGGAGAGGAGTAGAGGAGAGGAGTGAGTATAGGGGGGTGGAGGAAGAGGGGGGGGAGGGAGAGGGGGGTGGAGGAGAGGAAGTAGAGGGAGGAGAGGAGAGGGGGGGTGGAGGAAGGGAGGGGGGTGAGGAGAGGGGAGGTGGAGGAGAGGGAGGGGGGTGGAGAAGAGGGGGGGTGGAGGAGAGGGAGTTAGAGGATGAGGAGGGAGAGGGGGGTGGAGTGAGAGGGAGGGGGGTAGAGGAAGAGGGGGGGGTGGAGGAGAAGGGAGGGGTGTAGGAGGAAAGAGGGGGGGTGGAGGGAGAGGGGGGGTGGAGGGAGAGGGGGGGTGGAGGGAGAGGGGGGTTGGAGGGAGAGGGGAGGTTGGAGGATGAGGGGGGTGAGGGGCGGAGTCTCAGGGCTTGTGTCACTCAGACTCCTCAGAGTCATATTTGAAGTCCTGCATGATGTCACTCAGAACCCCCCTGTTCCTGATGATGCTGGAGGGAGGGAGGGAGGGAGGGAGGGAGGGAGGGAGGGAGGGAGGGGAAGAGAGAAGTCAAGGTAAAAGATAACTAAAGGTTTGTTCTGGACTATTACTAATAATTCCAAAACAAAATGCTGTTTACCATCATCACAGTTAGACCACCTGCAGATCGACTGCTCACACGACATACACACCCCCCCCCCCCCCTACCCCTCCTCCCCCCCCCCCCCCCCCCACCCCAGGACTGTGTTCTTACTCCTGCCTGATGTGTTGGATCTGCTCCTCACAGCTCAGGTCCTCGGGATGATCCTGCGCCCGCTGCCTGGCCAGCTGCAGCCTGGCCGTCTGGGGAGACACCGTGCACCAAATCAAACGCACCCTGCTACTGTATCAGTACTCTGGTTCCAATCCCTCAAGGTGGGGATTCCAGAGATCATAATTAGTGTATAAAGACGACGACCGAACCCTCCCAGAGACCAACAGAACTGCTGAACTTTCTGGGTTTAGTTTTTATTATTCCTGAATAGACGCAAACACATGGGGAGGTTTTCACAGTTATTTGGTGAAAATAACTCCCCCCTCCTCCCCCCTCCTCCCTCTCCTCCCTCTCCCTAGACACATGTGAAAGTCATCCATCACCCAAAGACATAAAGCAATAACATTTTAGCACCAACCAGCCTGCCAACCAGCCAGCAAACCAGTCAGACAGCTAGCCAATCACCCACCCAGCCATTCTGTCAGACAGCTAGCCAATCACCCAGTTAGCCAGGCAGCCAGTCTGTCAGCCAGCTAGTGAACCAGCCTGTCTACCAGCCAGCCACCCAGTTAGGGGGGATTTGAACCTGTTACCTCTTGATCTGCAGTAAAATGCTCTAACCACTAAGCTCCACCCCCATCCCGTAACCTAGTGTGTGTCCAGACAGTAGGACAGGGAACGTTTATCCGGTCCTCTATCCTGTTGGGATTTATCATTTTTAGTCTGACAGCTGCTTCACAGAAGCCTTTAAACCATGAGACAAGAAACACACGGATCCTGTTTTAAGACAAATACTGACACCTTGTGGCCGAGTGGGGTGAGTACACCCTGAGTTTAAAGCCCCATACTACAGCTACACCAGACCGTTCCTTGATTCTGACCACCGAAATACTGTTAAAACTCGCTTTGGAAAAGAAGCATCTGCTGAATAAATAAGGTAAATTTACATATCATGTAAAGGTAACTCAGACAGGAATCTCTCGCTCACCAGCTCCAGTTTCTGTTTCTCCTTCTCCTGCAGCTTGTCTACGTGTTCCGCGAGGTCGGGCCGGGCGTGTTCACGCTGCAGTCGTTGCTTGATCTCCAGAACCTCGTTGGACATTCCGCAGAAAGCCAGCGTTATCTCGTGCACCAGCTGCCGGTAGTGATCGAAGTCATAGTGAGGCCCAGTCCTCAGATAGGCCTCGTGACCCCTGAGGATAAATACACCAAAGTCATGTTTACCTCCTTTCACTGTGTGGAAGAAGAAAAAAAAAAACGTTAAAAAAAAAAGTTTTGTAAGGTTGCAAAAATATTTTGGCAAAAAATATTTGAAAGAAGTTTCAAAAAGGATTCCTGATGAATGCACTGCGTGCCTATAGTGTATTTTTTTAAATTAATGTATTGATATAATGTGAGGTCCAGTTACCTGCGTGACACTAAAACAAGTGTAGTAATGGCTACTTTGTACTTAGTATATATCAGAGCCCACAGTTTTGTAGTGTAGTCAGTGGGTTAGGGTTAGTGTAGTCATGTACTTCAACAAGTATTTTTAACCATGAGTATCGGTACTTCTACTTGAGTGAAGGATGTGTGTACGTTTGCCGTCTCTGGTAGCGTTACACCTAGATACATATACTACTTAATAGAACGGTGAACACTGACTGAAAGAAACCCAAACATGTAGCCACTGGGTCAGGTCCATAAATACACGAGCACACACTGTTGTCCCTTTGTAATATATAGTGTTGTTACTGTGATGTGCTGTTGTGTGTAATGTGGTCATGAATCTGTGAAATGTTGATACTGTATATATTGGATCTGCTGCATGATTGAGGAACTCACACTATGCAGTATATTTATTCCCTTAACTTTTTTTTTGAAAGGTCTGACCAGGGACTGGGGTTGCAAATTAGCCTATTGGCTAAAAACCTTTTATGCAACACATCTACAACGTTATTTATGTATGTAATAATGTGCGCTGCATTGTCCCTGACAAATAAACTAATAAATAAAAAAATACTAGTAGAGCTCGTGATACTTACTCCTCGAACAGCCTGTAAGCTTCCACTCGTTCGGTCTGCAGGACATAAAAGCGCTGGACTAGCGCTTTGAAATCTGTAGGTACCTGGCAGGGAACAACATGGGAAGCAAGACAGTTAGCTAGTCTAGCTACATCTTCAGAAATCAGAATCAGAATCTTGAGACAAAAGCTAGCTGGCTAGGATCTGGTAACTGTCCTGCTAGTACTAGCCCACCACCAAGCAAAGGAGCTACGCTAGCTAACTAGCTTGTCAGGGGGTCAAAACTAAAACCAAATAGCAACTGCGTCAAAGAAATAGTTAACTAACTTAACATACCATGGTTACTTCTCGTGAATCTACGCAATTCGGAGTTCAGCTAGTTACAACCCTGTCATGACTCCCAGGGTAAGCTTGTCTTCATCATGGTTTACCCGGAACCGCTGCGTTTCACTACCAGCAAAACAGTCTACAAAATAAAAGTTTGTCTTCACGTTAAGAATGGCACTATCAACACAGATAAACGCATAAGTATTAATTGTTTGTGTAAACATTTGTGAATTAAGTCCTGTTGATATATGTTGTTTTTTCTTGAACTGGACCCCACCTCGGGAGCGCGTGTGGTACGTTGGCACTTTTATTTTGAAAAGCGTGATGACAGTTTCTGCCACTATCACTAACGCCATGGGAACGACACAAGCCAATCCCTGATACTGAAACGTAGTACGCCGGTTCATGAACCACCCATTTGCCCCTATTTGCAGAAGGAGGCGTGCATTAGAGACTCATCTCACAAGCTCATTACTTTAATGTCTATAATTATAGCTAGCCGTCTTCCGCGCTAATGAGGATGTAGCCACTTCATAAGGACACCGGCCAGTCACTGTCGAGGGATTCTTCGCTGTCCATCTGTCCAAGGTGCTGAATTGGTATTGGCTACGCACCGTCGAAACTGTTTAGCTAATTAATATGATTCATCATGATGTGAAATTGTGGATATATCGCAATTTCCAATCATCTAAAGTCCCCTGGTGCAACTGTTACCAGGGAGACCCTCATTTGTTCTGGCTACAGTGTTCCGGTGTGGCTGCCATGGACACAAATGTCGTTCCAGACTCTGACAATTAATGGACCTCTGACACTCCCACGCGCTTAAGTCTCCCTCTGCCGCTGATTGGTTCATTCAGCAGCTCTAGCGCCGGGGAAACGGAACAGCGGCAGCGGATGCCTGTCTGTCGGAGACAAGGGAGAATAGCAACCGTTAATTGGCACCTGCGGTGCACTGGCAGTTGGATTTTATAGACGAGCAATGATGATTTTTTTTACGAATTTGGAGACAAGCAGTTATTTCCCGGGCTGAATTCTCTCACTCTTTTCCTGTTGATCGATCAGCCTATTCGGATATCAGGGGTCCGCCTCTCTGCAAAACCCCCCCAAGATGACAAACCAAACGCCTAAATCCCGTTATAATCAAGTGTTTCTCTCGTCGTGAAGAATGACCGGCAGTGGACTGGGGTCTCGTGGTTCCGTCCGAGCGCACCGTAGTTTTGTGCCGCATTAACAACCATCACGAGCACCACCCGGCGCGGCCGGGGCAGCGGCACGGCGCCTGTGACTCCGACACTCTCCCCCGGCTGGTGACATGACAGCACGGGCCAGAAAGAAGAGGATCAAAAGGCCCAGACCAGCAACCGGACACGTGGATTCAAACAGCAGCGCGGGCAGCGGTGGGCATTCGGTTAGACTTGAGCCACCAGAGCAGCGGGTTCGAGAGGGCAGTGGCGCGCGGGCACGGAGAGGCAACCCGTCATCGGAGCGGTTAAACGGTTCCAGTGTCATCAGTTCCTGATATATTTAGAACTTGCTGACCAGGTTACATGTATTTCTGGAGCTGCACCCTCGTGCATCAACAGGGTTGCCAGTGACAACAGCTGCTCTGAATTCCATCATAACTATCCGGAGAGGCGCTGCCATGTGAATAACGTCCTCGCGGTTGAGTCTCGCGCTAAACCCCCGCCATGGGTTGTCTGCAGAGCATCACCTGTAAGTCGCGCATTAAACGTGAGAACATCGTAGTTTATGACATGTCCGCCTCCATTGACAATTTCCCGACCATCATCGAAGAAAACTCCCCCATAGTTCTGCGCTACAAGACGCCCTACTTCAAAGCCTCCGCGCGGGTAGTGATGCCGCCCATCCCCCGGCACGAGACATGGGTGGTGGGCTGGATCCAGGCGTGCACGCAGATGGAGTTTTACAACACCTACGGCGATATTGGAATGTGAGTTTGAATCAATCAGAGGGCGGCAGCTCCGCGTCAGTCCCCCTGTTAGGCCTCTGTCCTGTCACATGACTCAGAGCTCAGAAGTTATAAGTGTTGAGTCGAAACAGCAGGCTGTGGTGTGTGTGTGTGTGTGTGTGTGTGTGTGTGTGTGTGTGTGTGTGTGTGTGTGAAAAAGAGAAGCGACACTGTCTTGGTTTCCTGTGAGGAAAACCTCAACTGCAATGCAACAGTTGACTTGAGGCGTGTGTGTAGGCTTGTCCGGTACGTGTATGTGTGATATGAATGTGTGTGTGTGTCTGGTATGAGTGTGTGTGTGTGAGAGTTTGTGCGTCCCAGCAGGTTGGCTTCAGTTAGACGCCCACCTCTCCAGCCTGTTCTCTGGCCTCATTGATAAACAGACCGGCCTCACTGCTGAATTAGAGGCTGGCCTCGAGGCTGCTGAATTAGAGGCTGCTCAAGGAGCACTAGAAGTGAGGCTGTGCAGTCAGATGTGTGAGCAGGATGACTGACAGGAAGGCTGAGGATCAGTTCAGGAAGTCGTCTGCATGTTTGATGACAGCAGGAATGCATAAATGAGTGTGTGTGTGTCTGTGTGACTCTCCGCTGCCCCCTGCAGGTCGAGCTGGGAGCTGCCAGAGCTGCGGGGAGGTTTGGTGCAGGCCATCAGCGACTCTGACGGGGTGAGCTACCCCTGGTACGGCAACACCACGGAGACGGTCACCCTGGCCGGGCCCACCACCAAGCCCTCCCACCTCTCTGTCAGCATGAACGACAACTTCTACCCCAGCGTCACCTGGGCGGTGCCGGTCAGCGACAGCAACCTGCCCATGCTCACCTCCATCAGCCGAGACCAGAGCTTCAGCACCTGGCTGGTCGCTCTCAACACCTCCTCCAGGTGAGGAGCCCTGGGACACTGCTTCCATAAGGGCTTGTGCAACACACAGTTGCTGAGCGGTGAGGGAGTCAGATGGCTGAGCGGTGAGGGAGTCGGGCTTGTAATCTGAAGGTTGCCAGTTCGATTCCCGGCCGTGCGAAATAACGTTGTGTCCTTGGGCAAGGCACCTCACCCTACTTGCCTCAGGGGGAATGTCCCTGTACTTACTGTAAGTCGCTCTGGATAAGAACGTCTGCTAAATGACTAAATGTAAATGTATAGCTCAGTGGAAGAGCATTTCACTGCAGGGTCAAACCACTGTTTGTCACGTTGAATAGAACCATCTGACCAACAACACACAACATTTATGATTCCACCTGTATTACCTGCTTGTGATG
>CM042859.1:396019-428205 GCA_023658055.1 Thaleichthys pacificus
TCTCCTCCTCTGGCCTCTCTCCTCCTGGCCTCTCTCCCCTCCTATCCTCTCTCTCCTCTGGCCTCTCTCCTCCCTGGCCTCTCTCCCCCTCCTATCCCTCTCTCCTCCTCCTAGGCCTCTCTCCTCGCTGGCCTCTCTCCCCTCCTATCCTCTCTCCTCCTCCTGGCCTCTCTCCTCCTGCCTCTCTCTCCTCCTGGCCTCTCTCCTCCTGGCCTCTCTCCCCCTCCTATCCTCTCTCCTCCTCCTGGCCATCTCTCCTCCTGGCCTCTCTCCCCCTCCTATCCTCTCTCCTCCTCCTGGCCTCTCTCCTCCTGGCCTCTCTCCCCCTCCTATCCTCTCTCCTCCTCCTGGCCTCTCTCCTCTCCTGGCCTCTCTCCCCTCCTAGGCCTCTCTCCATCCTATCCTGCCTCTCTCCTCCTGGCCTCTCTCCCCCTCCTATCCTCTCCGCCTCTCCTGGCCTCTCTCCTCCTGGCCTCTCTCCCCCCTGCCTATCCTCTCTCCTCCTCCTGGCCTCTCTCCTCCTGGCCTCTCTCCCCCTCCTATCCTCTCTCTCCTCCTGGCCCTCTCTCCTCTCTCTATGTCTGTTTGTCTCTCTGTCTCCCTCTGTCTTTCCCTCTCCCCTCCCCTCTTGATCTCCTCAGTGTTTCTGAGTATGAGAGACCCTGGATCCTCTCTGAACTGCAGATGAAAGACATTCCAGGGTTCTGAGAAGGGTTAGGAGGTAGAGCAATTTACACACACTCAAGCAGACAGGCTTCTCTCACTCCCTCTCTCTTGCTCCCCCCTCTCTCTCTCCTCTCTGTAGCAGAGGAGAGAGGGAGGAAGAGAGAGTGTTGTACTCTCCTCTGCATGAGAGGGGGGAGAGAGGGGGCTCACATGACCCTGTATCTGCTCTGTACATCTCCCTCCCAGTCCTACATGATGGGAGTAGTAACTCCCTGTCCCGGGCCTCATCTCACTGACTGGCAGTCATGCTGTCTGAGTTAGCCAATCAGGACAGATCAGTTTCCACATGGACCAATCAGGATAGACCAGACTCAATCCGATCACAATCTTGATGTGTTAGTGTTTCACACACACACACGCCCTCCCTCTCTCTCCCAGAGGGTTGAGCTCGGCGTCTGTGGTGAGGGCGTGTTCAGCTTCGAGCCAGACAGTGTTGTGGTGAAGGAGGTCGGCCATCTGTGTCCAGACCAAACTGGGACAGAACGTGTCTGGGGAAGTGACATCACATTAATGGCTGCCAGAGAGGAAATGACTGGAGAAGTCATTAAAGGATATTACCAAAACAGAGAGGGGAGGGAGTAGTGGGGAGGGAGTAGTGGGGAGGGAGGGAAGGAGGGAGGGAGGGAAAGGTAAGGGAAAGGTTACTTAACACGGCACCTAATATCTGGTTCCCAGTTTGCATTTGAAAAGTATTTACCTTTCCCTAACTCTCTCCCCCTCTCTCTCTCCCCCTCCTTATGCATCACAGTAAATGTATTTATATTTGTATTGCCGATGTATTTCTCAGCTTCTAACATCTGCTTCTCAGACTTTCCCACATGCTGTCCAAATGAAACGCACTCACAAACACAGAGACACGCATACAGACACACACACACACACACACACACACAGACACACACACACATACACACAAGGCATACAGACACACACACACGCATACACACAAGGCATACAGACACACACACACACACACACAAGGCATACAGACACACACACAACACATCCATCACGGGGGGAGGGATGTGGAGCGGGGGGGCTATGTAGTTAACAGCTGTAGTCTTCACTCAGCATGGCCCTGAACCACACACACACACACTCACACACACTCATACACACTCATACACACACATACAAACACTTACTTTCCTACACACCAACATTCATAAGCACTCATACACACAAACACATGTACACACACTCCATCTGTCATGTCTAACAAGAGGAAGCTGTGTTTGTCCTGTCAGCAGCATTAGGATGGTGGCTCTGCAGGAGGGAGGGATGAGAGGGAGAGAGGGATGAGAGGGGGAGAGAGGGATGAGAGAGGGGGAGAGAGGGATGAGAGGGGGGAGAGATGAGGGGGATAGAGGGATGAGAGAGGGGGAGAGAGGGATGAGAGGGGGATAGAGGGAAAGGGGAGAGATGAGGGGGATAGAGGGATGAGAGGGGGAGAGATGAGGGGGATAGAGGGATGAGAGGGGGATAGAGGGAAAGGGGGAGAGATGAGGGGATAGAGGGATGAGAGGGGGATAGAGGGAGAGGGGGAGAGATGAGGGGGAGAGTGAGAAGCAGTGTAGCTGAGGATTTATGAAGTGAAAGAATCCAGTTTCTTTAGCTCTAATTGGTCCTGGAGCCTGTTTCAGTAGGAAGGAATGAGGGAGGGGAGGGGGAGAGAGGGAGGGAGGGAGGGAGAGGGAGGGGGGGGAGGGACATCATGGGGGTTGGAGGAGGATCTAACTAAGATCTCCAGGTTCTGCAGTAGAACCCTAGCCCTGTGTGGTGATGTTCTGGATCAGAGCCCCACCCTCAATCTCTCCATCAATCAGTCTTTGTGGGGTTAAGTCTGCCCCCATACACCCACCCCTGCCCCTACTACACACTCTCACCCCACCACGTGTTGTTAGGGGAGTTCAAACAAGGCCTCACCTCCCTCCCTCCCTCCCTCTCTCTGTCTCTTCATTAACAGCTGTAAAAAGGGTGCTTATTCTACAGTCTGTTTTAACAGATATAGAACCCCTTGTGAACACACACACACATTTCAGGACCAGCCAAGCTACTCTGCTTCTGCACGGAATGTTCTGGATAAGACTCAGAAAGGTGCTCGTTCTCTCCCCCTCCCTCCTCAGATGAGTTAGTGGTGGATTTCCTCTGTGATTTATCTCCATGTGAAGCTTGTTGCTTCGCGATCCGCTGCCATAGTCTCAACTGAACCTTGTTGTGTCTTATACTTGATCTGCTTTAGCTGTTTAGGGACCTGGCTCTGAGCGTGTGTGTGTGTGAGTACCTGGTGTGTGTTTGTGTGTGTACCTGGTGTGTGTGTAGCCATTGTTGTGTTAGCAGATGTGGCTTGACGGAGGCGGAGTGGAACAGAACAGGGAGGGAGCACCCTGATACTGTTACTGTTCACGGCTGTGGTTTAGGGTCAGGGGTCAGATGGAGGGTCAGCGGTGAGGTGGAGGGTCAGGGGTGAGGTGGAGGGTGAGGTGGGGAGTCAGGGGTGAGGTGGGGAGTCAGGGGTGAGGTGGAGGGTCAGGGGTGAGGTGGAGGGTCAGGGGTGAGGTGGAGGGTGAGGTGGGGAGTCAGGGGTGAGGTGGAGGGTCAGGGGTGAGGTGGAGGGTCAGGGGTGAGGTGGAGGGTCAGGGGTGAGGTGGAGGGTCAGGGTGAGGTGGAGGGTGAGGTGGGGTAGTCAGGGGTGAGGTGGAGGGTCAGGGGTGAGGTGGAGGGTCAGTTGTGAGGTGGAGGGTCAGACTAGCCCTCCTGAAGATCTGATCTGACAACACAAACACAAGCCACCATGATCCTCCACATCTCTCCCTGATCTCCCCCTGATCTCTCCCCTCCCCCAGCACGGGGGTGAGCCTGGACATGTTCCTCTTGGGGGGGGGGGGGGTCCTCGGTGTTGCTAGGTGATTCTGTGTGGAGGCGGAACCTCCTAACCACTCGTGAACATGCTCTTTACACGCGCGCGCGCACACATGTACACACACACACATGTACAGACAGAGAGCCAGAGATCAAGACACACAGCAGAACAGAGAACATTCCCAACTGAAAATTAGCCTTTTTACCTGCAGCAGTAGCTGTTGGAGTGTGTAGTCAGTCCGTCTCAGAGCTGTCCCCTCCTCCAGCTGTGCTCAGGACTGTTGGAGTGTGTAGTCAGTCCGTCTCAGAGCTGTTCCCTCCTCCAGCTGTGCTCAGGACTGTTGGAGTGTGTAGTCAGTCCGTCTCAGAGCTGTCCCCTCCTCCAGCTGTGCTCAGGACTCATGTCTCTCTGGTGTCCCAGCAAATGGCGTCCTCGCTGGTCCGATCGCCTTGCCGCACTCCCTCCACCCTGGAACTCCCAGCGTCAGGGCCTGGTGTCCTGCAGATAGACTCCTCTCTGGGGCTGGGGTTAGGGCTGGGGCTGGGGCTAGGGCTGGGGTTAGGGCTGGGGCTGGGGCTGGAGCATGGATATCTACTACCGGCTACCGTATGACTGGGCTGTGTTCACTGGTGGCTGAAGGTTTTCACCAAGGAGGAGGGCAGTTAAAGGGAGGGGAGGAGAGTGTGAGGGTTGGAGGGAGGAGAGGGGATTGGGGGGGTGTTGTTGGAGACTGTTTTTTTTTCTTCTTTTCTCCTTGTTGCCGGGGCAACACCCTCTGACATCACAAAGAAGGAAGAGGACTAACCCCAACAGACTTCTTATCCAATCAGAATCTGATCTCTGGTTTCCCGGTCGGACTGAAACACATGGAGACTCTTAGAGTGTAACTGGAGCACAGACCCTGCTGGAGCACAGACCCTGCTGGAGCACAGACCCTGCTGGAGCACAGACCCTGCTGGAGCACAGACCCTGCTGGAGCACAGACCCTGCTGGAGCACAGACCCTGCTGGAGCACAGACCCTGCTGGAGCACAGACCCTCCTGCTGGAGCACAGACCCTGCTGGAGCACAGACCCTGCTGGAGCACAGACCCTCCTGCTGGAGCACAGACCCTCCTGCTGGAGCACAGACCCTGCTGGAGCACAGACCCTCCTGCTGGAGCACAGACCCCCCTGCTAGAGCACAGACCCTGCTAGAGCACAGACCCTGCATCCAGACTCTGACCTGCAGGGAGAGGGGGGGGGGGGGTCTGATCAGTGTTCCTTGACTGTTTACACACTATAATGAGCAGCTCCCCCCCCCGTCTCTCTCTCTCTCTGGTTTTGATCAGATGCTGGTGTTCTATCCTGCAGGGAGAGGGGGGGGGGTGAACTCAGCCAGGGGGGGGGGGGGGGGAGAGACTCAGCCAAGCATACTTGATGTGTCTGGCTACATTACCCTGTCATGTTCCTTGTGCTGCTGTTCAGCTGGGAGGGAGGGAGGCTTAAAGATCATAAAGATTGATGGTATGTGAGTCATTGTGTTGCACAATGGAAACTACTCGGAGAGGAGGGACCCTGTCTGTCTGACTGGGTGTGACCTGTCTGTCTGACTGGGTGTGACCTCTGTCTGTCTGCAGGGATGTACCTGTCTGACCTCACCTACATAGACTCGGCCTACCCCTCCACCGGCAGCATCCTGGAGAACGAGCAGAGGTCCAACCTGATGAACAACATCCTGCCGCATCATCTCTGACCTGCAGAGGTCCTGCAGCTACGGTGAGACACTCACCACACACACACACACAACATCCCAGGATCATCTCTGACCTGCAGAGGTCCTGCAGCTACGGTGAGACACTCACCACACACACACACACAACATCCCAGGATCATCTCTGACCTGCAGAGGTCCTGCAGCGACGGTGAGACACTCACCACACACACACACACAAACATCCCAGGATCATCCCTGGAGGTGCTGGTCTCTCTGCTGGTCTTTCTGTTACAGCAGTGTTGTCTCTGCTGGTCTCTCTCAGATGTGGCTGTGCTGCCTCATGTCCAGAAGTACCTGAACTCAGTCCGCTACATCGAGGAGCTGCAGAAGTTTGTGGAGGACGACAACTACAAGTGAGTTCCTGGTTCCAGAGAAGAACCCTAACCCTAACCCTAGACCATGTGGAGCTACTAGTGTGTTACTAGCGTGTTACTAGCATGTAATGTGGAGTTACTAACTGGTTACTAGCATGTAGAGTGGAGTTACTAGCGTGTTACTAGCATGTAGAGTGGAGTTACTAGCGTGTTACTAGCATGTAATGTGGAGTTACTAACTGGTTACTAGCATGTAGAGTGGAGTTACTAGCGTGTTACTAGCATGTAGAGTGGAGTTACTAGCATGTTACTAGCATGTAGAGTGGAGTTATTAGCGTGTTACTAGCATGTAGAGTGGAGTTACTAGCGTGTTACTAGCATGTAGAGAGGAGTTACTTGCATGTAGAGTAGAGTTACGAGCATGTTACTAGCATGTAGTGTGGTGTTACTAGCGTGTTACTAACATGTAGAGTGGAGTTACTAGCGTGTGTTCTGTGTTCAGGTTGTCATTGAAGATTGAGCCAGCCAGTAGCACACCACGCCCCAGAGAAGACCTTGCAGGTACCCCCTCTCTCACTCTCTCTGTCTCTCCTTCTCTCTCTGTCTCTCTCCCCCCCTCTCTCTCTCTCCCTCTGTCTCTCTCTTTCTCTCTCTCTCTCACTCTTTCCCCATTCCTATCTTTATATTTTTCTCTCCCTCCCTCTTCCAGGCCAGGAGGGGTCGGCCTCTCCTCTCTGTGGCAGGAAGGGCGTCATCGTAGCCGAGGCGACCAAGGCCCCCGCCACCCCCCCCTCCCCCAGGAACCTGCTGCCCTACGGCCACAGGAAGTGCCACAGCCTGGGATACAAGTGAGAGAGACCCCCTACAGACCCCCCTCCTCCCCAGTGTGACCCCCCCCTCCTCCTCCCCAGTGTGACCCCCTCTCCTCCTCCCCGGTGTGACCCCCCCTCTCCTCCCCGGTGTGCCCCCTCTCCTCCTCCCCGGTGTGCCCCCTCTCCTCCTCCCCGGTGTGACCCCCCTCTCCTCCTCCCCGGTGTGCCCCCTCTCCTCCTCCCCGGTGTGACCCCCCTCTCCTCCTCCCCAGTGTGCCCCCCACCCTCCTCCTCCCCAGTGACCTCCTCCCCGGTGTGCCCCCTCTCCTCCTCCCCGGTATGACCTTCCCCTTCCTCTCTCAGCTTCATCCAGAAGATGAACAGCGTGGAGTTCAAGAGCGCCACCTTCCCCAACGCCGGCTCTCGACACCTATTGGACGACAGCGTCATGGAGAGCCATGCCCCCTCCAGAGCACAGGCAGAGAGCTCCACTCTGAGCAGCGGCATCTCACTGGGTCAGCACACACTCTCACACACACACACACTCATACACACACACACACAGATGGCATCTCTAACTGTGTGTGTGTGTGTGTGTGTAGGGAGCAGTGAAGGATCAGAGCTCAGTGAAGAGATGTCCTGGCCAGTCTTTGAGAGGTAGGTGGACACACGGACACACACACACATCTCAGCATCACGTCAGTGTGTGTTGGACCAGGACCGGGTCAGTGTGTCCTTGCAGCTGGTCATGTCCGCTGCTTCCTCCTCCCCCCTCTCCTCCCCCCTCCCCTCCCCTCCTCCCACCCTCAACACCTTGCAGTATATCTCCCCCTCTCTCTCTGAACCCCCCCACTCTTCCTCCCTCCCTCCAGTGATTCCACCAGTATTGTTCATGGTGGAACTCACCAAATCAATGTACCAAAAATACATCACCCAATGTCGTCTCTGTCCCAGAAAGAAACCTCAGCATCACCACCCAGCGCTCCAATCCCTTTATCTGAACCTGTTCAACCACCAATCAGAGCTCAATCCCTTTATCTGAACCTGTTTAACCACCAATCAGAGCTCCCCTCCTACTGGTCCAGGTGTGGTCTCACCTGACCTGCCTGTGTCCTATCACAGGACTCGCCTCTATCACTCCCTGGGCCCTGTGACCCGCGCCGCCCGCATCCCCTACAGAGGAGCCCTGCGGTCCTGCAGGTACACCCTCCACCTGCCCCCTCTACCTGCCTCCCTTTACCTGCCCCCATATACCTGCCCCCTCCAAAGGCCTTTGTGCTTGGGCCACTGTGTGTGTGTGGTGGTGGTGGGGTGTGTTAGAGCCCGACCAATTTATCGGCCGGCCGATATTATCGGCCGATATATCGGCATTTATAATGGCTGATTAAAAAAATTATTTGTATTATTTGTTATTATGCCTTCACAATACAAACAAACAAGGTACAAAATCAAGGCTCATAATGGCCGATAAATGAATAATAAAAAATATTTTATTATTACAGACGAAACACCCTTCAACCATGTTATGAGTGTTGGCGTTGCATATTTTGTCCACCAGAGGGCACTCTACAACGTCCCTGTTGGCAACACTCGTGTTTAGAACGCCACAAACCCTACAACCAGCTGATCCAGCCAGAGTCGGGCAGAGTGTTAGGGAAATCTGTCTGTTTTGTCACACATTTTTTTAAATATATATATATATACTGTATATATATATCGGCCGATATATCGGAATATCGGATTTTTAAATCACCAAATATTTGTATCGGTATCTGCCTTAAAAATCCTTTATCGGTCGGGCTCTAGTGTGTGTGTGTTATGGTGGTGTTTGGTGGAGGCTCTCTGCGGTGTCATCATCACCAGACTCCTCTCTCCTCTTCCTCTCGGCTGTGTGTGTGTGTGTGTGCGCGTGCGTGTGTTCTCAGCTCTGCAGATTCGGAGGAGCTGGCAGTGCACCTGTACCCTGGAGCGGTGACTCTGCAGGGGGTCCTGAGACGCAAGACCCTGCTGAGGGAGGGCAGGAAACCCACGGTACACACACACACACACACACACACACAGCGCCGTGACACACACACACACACACACAGCGCCGTGACACACACACACACACACAGCGCCGTGACACACACACACACACAGCGCCGTGACACACACACACACAGCGCCGTGACACACACACACACACAGCGCCGTGACACACACACACACACAGTGCCGTGACACACATACCCCAGTGTATTGTAGCTGAGTGTGTGTGTGTGTGTGTGTAGGTGTCCTCCTGGACTAAGTACTGGATGGCTCTGTGTGGATCTCAGCTCTACTACTACAACGCCAAGTCTCTCAAGGCCAGCGAGAGGAAGCATGTGAGTCCTCACACACACGAGGGCGGGAGGGAGGGCTGGAGAGAGGGTAAGGGGCGGGGCTAGTGTGGTGGCGGAGACACATGGAAGCACTCATTGGATAATGAGCTATGACATCATCGTGGCCCTGTACAAGAGAGTAATGGAAACATTGTGTTTGTTTCTCTCCCTCTCTCTCTCTCTCTCTCTCTCTCTCCCTCTCTGTCCCTCCCAATCTCTCCCTCCCCCCCATCCTCTCTCTCCCTCCCCCCACCCTCTCTCCCACCCCCCTCCCTCCCTCTCTCTCCAGTTCAAGTCCTCCTGCAGTAAGAGTGTGTGTGTTGTAGGTCTGATGGCCATGATGGCCGACGACCCCGAGCACCCTGACGTCTTCCTGCTCACGGACTCCGAGCACGGTGAGGCCTCGACCCCCGACCCTAACCCTCACCTTGACCTTGACACATACCAACTCTTATCTGCCTGCCTGCCTGCCTGTCTGCCTGTCTGTCTTCTAAAGATGTAAATGTGTGTTTCCTAGGTAACAGCTACAAGTACCAGGCAGGTAACAAAGCCAATGCTCAGCTGTGGTTTAAACACCTCAGCGCTGCCTGCCAGAGCAACAGACAGCAGGTACACTCACACACACACACACACACTTACATACACACACTCTCAGACCCCCCTCAGTGCCATAGTGATACTGGTGTGTCTGTGTCCTAGGTCCCAGCCAATCTGATGTCCTTTGAGTGATGGAAGAGGAGACGAGAGGAGAGGAGGAGAGACTCAGATTAGAGCTATCACTGCCATGAGCTTAACCTCTGAACTCTGACCCCAAGCTCACTGCAGCCCCACCTCTGCCTTAATGACACGACCCCTGAGTGTGTGTGCGTGTGTGTGTGAATATAGACTACTGAACTAGGATCTGCACCACTATGTTTCCCTGTGGAGCACTTCACACATGAGGACCACCCCTCTTCTCCCTCCCCTCTCCTCTCCCTCTGCCCCTCTCTCTCCTCTCCCTCTCCCCCTCTCTCTCCTCTCCCTCCCTCTCTCTCCTCTCCCTCCCTCCCCCCCCTCTCTCTCCTCTCCCTCCTCTCTTCTCATGAATGGACATAAAGGATATTTTCCTGTATTTGTTTTGTTGATTTCCACATTCTAGCCCTTAGAAGGCTTTTTGGCCTATCATGGGCTATACTCACTCACACACACACACACACAGTGAGAATATGTAAACATCCACACCGAAAGCACTGGACAAACCCAGTGTGTCTAGTTTCAACTCACGCTTCATTAACCTTGTTTCTTGTTCACATGCATTCACACATACACACACACACAATATTAACACTAACCCTGAGGGCTCCTGCAGGAACACACCTCTCACCTCCTCAACAGGGCTCAAACATCCCCTGCTGTGTGTGTGTGTGAGAGTGTGTGTGTGTGTGTGTGTGTGAGAGTGGGGGGGGGTCATGTCAAGGCTGTGTGCTAGTCCTCATTATGACTGTTTTCTTTATATTCTCCCTCATCTGTGAGACATGGTTTGGAGTCAGGAAACTTTTTCACTGAACTAAACACACTCTCACACACACACACACATTATGTTACACTAAAGACTTGTCTGTCTGATCTTCCTGGTGTTGCTTCACAGTGGGTGGAGTTGTGTCTCTCCTGGGGTTGTCTGGAGACAAACACACACACACACACACACACACCCTCACACACACACCCCCTCCTCTCTGGCCACCTGTGTCCTGTACTTCAGGCTCATTGGACGGTTATGGGAGGAGGGATGCTCAGTGTTACCGTGGGAACGACGTGCACATGCAGTGTTTTAACCGTCTGTTAGGTTTCTGAGCCAGACTGTAGATGGTCGTTTCTGCCCCTTTTCGGAACGTTTTGTAGCTTTTAATTTACCTTTTTTGGGAGTTTGTTCATGTTTGTGTTGTTACGTGTTGTGAGGTAACAGGAAGCAGCAGGGCGCCCCCTGCTGGTCACAGCCTCTCCCTGCTCCTCACCACTACTCACAGAGATGTGTTCCCTGGGAGCCAGACAGTGTGTCTAAATGTGATGATCTAGCAGAGGAGGAGGTGGGGAGGGCAGGTGTAAAGGTGGGGTGGGGTGGGCAGGTGTAAAGGTGGGGTGGGCAGGTGGGGAGGGCAGGTGTAAAGGTGGGGTGGGCATGTGTAAAGGTGGGGTGGGCAGGTGTAAAGGTGGGGAGGGCAGGTGTAAAGGTGGGGTGGGCAGGTGTAAAGGTGGGGAGGGCAGGTGTAAAGGTGGGGTGGGCAGGTGTAAAGGTGGGGTGGGCAGGTGTAAAGGTGGGGAGGGCAGGTGTAAAGGTGGGGAGGGCAGGTGTAAAGGTGGGGAGGGCAGGTGTAAAGGTGGGGAGGGCAGGTGTAAAGGTGGGGTGGGCAGGTGTAAAGGTGGGGAGGAGGATGAGAGAGACACGACAGGAGAGATGGACTATCATGCCAAAGGTGAGAGACCAGTTTAACCCTTCTCTCTAACATCAGGGTGCTACAGGGTGCCCCCCACCCCTACAGGGTGCCCCCTACCCCTACAGGGTGCCCCCCACCCCTACAGGGTGCCCCCTACCCCTACAGGGTGCCCCCCACCCCTACAGGGTGCCCCCCACCCCTACAGGGTGCCCCCTACCCCTACAGGGTGCCCCCCACCCCTACAGGGTGCCCCCCACCCCTACAGACACACCTGAGAGAGCAGCTGGAACCAGGACAGGAGAACAGATGACCGCAGATAAATATGCTTCCTTGTGAAAGTGTCAAATACAAGTCTTGACCATTTGACTGTACAGGACTGTATAACATGACCCTGTGATCTGCATCACTCCTAACTGGGAGGACGGTTTGTGTCTTGATATCTGAATGTGAGAACAGCTTTTTGTTGTTAGATTCATTCACCACACGAGTTTACACACACACACGTCTGTGACTATGTACAAGATGCACAACCTGCTCTGTGTGTGCGCAGTGAGTGAAGTTGCTTTAAGTTTGTTTTAATTGTATTTTCCTGATGTCCTTTATCAGTCCGGTGGAGTGAGGCAGGGCGCTGTGGTGATTGGACGAGGGGTGGGGGCGGGATTAATGAATTGATCTCTCAGCTGTTCTGGTGTGTAAGAGGGGGCCATACCCTCTCTCTGTCACCCTGTGTATGTATGTGTGTGTGTCAGTCAGTCAAAAACAGGGTGTTCCCCCCCTTCCCCCCATGTCATGTGACCCGACTTCGCACTATGACCTCTGATGTGAGTGACGTGCGTCGGGATTCGAGCCAGACAACCAATAAACACGCAGACCTTTTTTACTCCAATCAACTGCTTCATTACCATCTGTCCATACGCCAGCTGCGATTTGAATGTTTGTTGACAGTGGGATCATGTCTGACGTCTGCCGTTGGGCGGCGTGTGTCCCTGTGAGTTGCGTGTATGATTGCTTGTTCGTGTGTCTTATGCTAGTGTATGTTCACTTCAGGTTGACCCACTGATACTAATTAATATTCAATATTTCCTACTGAAATAAAACTTTAATTCCTTAACTTGTATTGTGTCATTCATAGTTTTGTATGAATGACAACAGCGCCATCTAGTGATGTCGGCGCGCGTGATCTTGGCACAGGCTACCAGCATAGAAACTACGAGAGCTAACGCGGCCAATTTAGTGATCCGATCGCACATCGCTTTGGATTAATGTATTCTGCGTGAAAACACCAGAGATCAGAGGGCGACGTAACCAGGGTAACGGATCTAAAGAGGAAATATCTGATCTTTTCAGCGGGTCAAGTTTTTCGAAATAAAGGAACCTTAAAAACGGTTTAAATTATCTTTAAATATAGATAACGTAGATATATGCTTGCCAAACGATGTATTTTATGTAAAATACATGTTACAATCTGCTTGCAAAGATGGCACAAACAAAGTCAAGTTATTTTCTTTTATATTTTAGCTGACGTCTTTATTTTGAAAACAGCGGCAATAAATTGTGACCCGGAAGTACTCCAGTGTTGTATACAAAACAGATTAAAAAAATAAGACAGTATCCGTAGATTAATATGGATGACAGCAGCTAGCTACCAAGTTATCTGTAACGTTGGACCGTCAAAACATATTTAAGTACAATAGACACGCTTTACACGCTTTTTGGTGTTTTCAAAGCTACTTTAAAATAAGTGCCTCCGGCGTCTTTGCGAGTCAGGATCTGGAGCACACAGCTAGCTAGCTATTAGCTACCTGAACCAGCTGATTTCCGCAGCTGAACTCTCGCTAGTTCATGGTGTTGAGTTGGTCTGTTTAACTTGAAGAATTTATTGATGTGCGGTTGAGTTTCCATGCTGTCAGAGATGTTTTATGTAACTCGCTGCGGATGAGACGTTATCAGACCCCTCCATTATTTTGGAAATGTAACTGTCCAACTCCAGCGACTGGGTTTGGTAAACAGACGGTTTGCTAAATAGATAAGGATTGCAAGTCATCAGATCAGCGAACTTCAGAGAAAAGCTTCAGTGAAGAGTCATCCGGCTCTCCCCACCGATCATCTGGCCATACGAACCTCACGACAACAGCCCAGTGACACGAAGTTTGAACTGAAAACATGGATTTCAATAAGGGGACTTCAATACTCACGTCAAAGAATCCACTTCTCGTTCAGTGTAAATAGCAGTTTTTTGTCCTCCGACTGGCTTCGACTCTGTCCAACTAAAAAGGGTGAGCCAGTCGAATTTTAGCCCCTTTGTTTTGTATTTGAGTTGCGGTTTTGCTAATGTAGCCTAGTTTACTCCCGGCGCAGAATCATTTGCTTATTGTCGCTGCGAATTCAGTTTTCGTTTATTGTACTTTTTTATAGTCAATACTCATCTCAACTCTGAGCAAGGTACGTTCAACAGGGGAATTTATGATCTTGTGTGACGTTAATGTGTTTGTGAGGCTACAGATTAGTTCATTGTTTGTGTTGAACATCGTGGATCAATCTAATTTGTACGTCTCCCCCCCTCCCCTCCCCTCTCCTCTCCCCCAGGGAACCATGAACTGCCTGTCCTTTAGCGAGCTATGCTGCCTCTTCTGCTGCCCGCCCTGTCCCGGCCGCATTGCCGCCAAGCTTGCCTTTCTGCCCCCAGAGCCCACCTACTCCCTGCTCCCAGACCCGGAGGCCCCCCCCAGCGCCAGGCCCCGGGGGGCTGGGAGGGCTGGGGGCCCGGGGGAGGGCCGCTGGAAGCTGCAGCTTTCAGAGAGAGCAGAGTTCCAGTACTCTCAGAGAGAGCTGGACACCACAGACGTGTTCCTCACACGCTCCTCCAGAGGGAACCAGGTCTGCTGCATGTACATCCGCTGTGCCCCCAACGCCAGGTACCTACATGTGATGCCCGTGTGCACACACGTGTGTGTGTGTGTGTGTGCACACGTATGTGTGTGACCAGTGTAGTTGGGTTTGGTGGGACAGAGAGCAGACAGACTGGCTGTTAGACATCCTGTTCTCTTTTCCTCTCCTCCCCCTCCTCTCCTCCCCCTCCTCTCCATCTGCCCTCTGTCTGTTTTCCATACATCCTGTTTCCTTCACTTCCTGAACCTACTTCCTCATCACAAGACTCAGAACTTCCTGCTCTCCTGCCTGACCCCAGCTGCCCTACTGCTGCCTGCTCTGCTGTTCTTTCTGTCTGTGTGTGTGTGTGTGTGTGTGAGAGAGAGAAACATACATACACACACACACACAGACACAGAAAGAGACCTGCTACCTACAGCAGAGCAGATGGATCCAGTGCAAGCTCAGTGTTACCGTGGGAACGACGTGCACATGCAGTGTTTTAACCGTCTGTTAGGTTTCTGAGCCAGACTGTAGCTGGTCGTTTCTGCCCCTTTTTGGAACGTTTTGTAGCTTTTAATTTACCTTTTTTGGGAGTTTGTTCATGTTTGTGTAGTTTCATGTTTGTGTTGTTGGCGTGTTACATGTTGTGAGGAAGCAGCGGCCTGCTGCTTCCTGTCTGCTACCTTCCAGTCTGCTACCTTCCAGTCTGCCCCTTCCTGCAGGTACACAGTCCTGTTCTCTCACGGGAACGCGGTGGACCTGGGGCAGATGAGCAGCTTCTACCTGGGCCTGGGCTCCAGGATCAACTGCAACATCTTCTCCTATGACTACTCCGGCTACGGCGCTAGCAGCGGGAAGCCCTCCGAGAAGAACCTGTACGCTGACATAGACACTGCCTGGCACGCCCTGCGCACACGGTGACTACAACCCCCACAATGCACCAGGGGAGGGGGTGAGGCCGGGAGGGAGGATGTGTGTGTGAGAAAGAGAGTTGGAGATGTGTGTGTGTGTGTGTGTGTGTGAGAGAGATTTAAAGGTGTGTGTGTAACCGTGCGCCCCCTGGTGTCCAGGTATGGCATCAGTCCAGAGAGCGTCATCCTGTACGGTCAGAGCATCGGCACGGTGCCCACGGTGGACCTGGCGTCCCGCTACGAGTGTGCTGCCGTCATCCTGCACTCGGCCCTCACCTCCGGCATGAGGGTGGCCTTCCCCGACACCAGCAAGACTTACTGCTTTGACGCTTTCCCCAAGTCAGTGCTGCTCACACACACACACACTCATATAGCATACGCACGCACTCTCAGGCACTCACACAAACACACAAAAAATACTCTCTTACATAAACAACCACACACACACACAGTCTGACACAGCCGGCAAACATTCAAAATTATAACATCTCCCATGTTATATCTCCCCCCAGTATAATGATAACCTCTCCATGTTATATCTCCCCCCAGTATAATGATAACCTCTCCATGTTATATCTCCCCCCAGTACAATGATAACCTCTCCCATGTTATCTCCCAGAGCACAAAGATAACCTCTCCCATGTTATCTCTCCCCAGTATAGAGAAGGTCTCCAGGATCCCCTCCCCCGTCCTCATCATCCACGGGACGGAGGACGAGGTCATCGACTTCTCCCACGGCCTGGCGCTGTACGAGCGCTGCCCCTCCGCCGTGGAGCCGCTCTGGGTGGAGGGGGCGGGGCACAACGACATTGAGCTCTACAGCCAGTACCTGGAGCGCCTGAGACGCTTCATAGGGCAGGAGCTGGGCCAGCACACCTAAGGGTGTCTCTCTCTATGTCTCTCTCCCTGTCTCTGTCTCTCTCCCTGTCTCTCTCTCTCCTGTCTCTCTCTCTGTCTGTCTCTCTCCCTGTCTCTGTCTCTCTCCCTGTCTCTGTCTCTCTCCCTGTCTCTCTCTCTCCCTGTCTCTCTCTCTCTCTGGCTCTCTCTCTCTGTCTGGCTCTCTCGGTCTCTGTCTCTCTCCCTGTCTCTCCCTGTCTCTCTGGTATGTGTTGTACAGACAGCTGATAAGTAGCTAACTGACCTGGGAGGTGAATTATGGGCTGGATATCATGTTAATCATGTGGCCGTAGCAACCAAAACAAGGAAGGCTCTGTGTTCTGATTCCTTCAGACCCCCTCCCCCCCTCCTCCAGACTTTCGTTCAACGTTGTCTTCAGACATCTGTTTTTTGTTTTAATTTGATCCAGTTATGAATTATTATTGAATTGTTGTGAACTTCCTCTTTTTAGTTTTCTTTTTTCCAAGAATGTACAAATATATTAGAAAATAAAGTCATAAATTGATAAAACATGGTTCCCTGTCGTGTTATAATGCATTCATTACTTAAGTAAATTTTCCTGGTATCACTTCACAATTTTTTGGACAACTTTTTAAATAACTGGCATTATAACTGCCATGCCTGGTATTGATCAGGTGATCTTATTGCCAATTACAATTGCCAGGTTTTGCAAATGAGTGTTTATAGTGTCATTGTTGGAATGCTGCTTCAGCATTCCAAGTATTGTTCTTTGAATCTTTATTCAACTTCTTCATATTCTTATTCTATTTCTTCCGTGGCACGTTTCAGCGCCTTCAAATCTTCAGCTATTAAAGCCGTTCAGCTATCAAAAAATTCAGCAGTTTCAGGCCATTCCTGCTATGACTTTTCAGCTTTTTACCTCTTATGCTTGAATTAATATAAATCAATATTCATCATATTCTTTACATGGGTTTCCAATGGAGTTTTCTTTCAAATCCTCTCAAACTTCTTTAAACTTCTTCAACTTCCAAATCCTTCTTCTTCCTCAATCCTTCAGCTACAGCCACCATTTAAACTTTAAAATGTTGACAAAACCCTAAACTATTTTTTAAAAATTCAGCTTTTTTATATCTATTCAACTTTTTTCAATATCACTGATTATGTTTCATGACTTTTTCAAACCGTTTCTGAGATTTACATGGGTGTGTACGTGAAAGCCTAGAGTGCAGACTGAAACGCTTAGAGTGGAGGGGAGCTTCGGATGTCGTTGAAACGATATTTCTAGTTTGCAAGCATTGCCACAATTTTCGCTCTTCATGCTTCGTTTTTGGATCAATATATAGCTAATTTTGTGCTGGTCGTAGACAGTTGTCTGTTGAATCCAACAGACGTACACTTTTGTTCAGAGCCCCACGAAAGCGAGACAAAGTCCAACTCTCGCCCCATAGAGACCAATGCAAATCTGGTGACAAAATCGTCAGAGAAAGCAAAAAGAACAAGATTTTGAAACTGCCGGTAGAGTCGTATTTCTGACCGCACAGAAATATAAAGGACATCTCTGGTTTCGGCAGAGTCTTGGGTCTCGGAAAATATGCTTATTTTTTGGATTGGAAGTATAGTTTTGCGTCTAGGTTAACTTGTTTGAGGTGTGGATTCTAGCTAAATTTCTGTTATTCTCTGCCCTCAGCGCGTTAGCATTCATAGCTGCACCATCACCGTGGCAACCACACAAACAAGCGCCACTCAGTCTATTACACAGGTGATTGTTATTAGCTGATTAGTGGAGACACAGGACAAGCTATTCAGTCAACTCGTCTCATTAAAAGACTAAGAGCACCACAACACAACTACTACCACTACTGATACTGCTATATTGTATGCCACTACTACAACTACTAATTCTGCAGATGCTGCTAATATCTCTTTTACTAACTACTTCGCTAATGGAACTGTTTTGTTCTACTACGCCACTGAGTGCGTACACTTGATAATGAGAAACCCGAATTTCGATTTATGCCAATAATACAATTACTCCGTTTACATGTGTAATTAGTTATGCGATTACTCAATAAGCGCGTCTACATGATTCTTTTTATTAATCGTTGTATGCTCCACGGACAAAACTTGCACCATCATCCTTCTGCAACAAAGTGTCGCCGTGTCTTCCTGTATCGGCCCTACTGCTGTATGTTTCATTCAATCAACACTTTGAATCCTTCTAAGAAAGCCGAGTAAACGCACTCAATGCACACATCTGCTACTGCTATTACTATCCCAACTATAATTTCAGCTGTTAAGACTATAATATTATTTTTATGACGAGCTAGCCTAGGCTTCTTCTTCTGTTTAACAGTTCAGCTTTCAGCTTCTCCCACATTGTATTTCAGCTCTTAGCGTTGTTAGATGATGCAGTTCAGTTTCCACACTGCCTCTTTTGTTTGACTCACACATTTTTGAAATTCATTTCAGCTTGCGGGTATTTTCTCATTTCTGTATTTTCTGCAATTTAAGAAAAATAATTTAATCTTTCAGCATTCCAACGCATTTTCAGCAGGAAATGCCTTTCTAGTTTAAACTAGTGTTTGTCATTTACACCACACCACAAACGATGGAAGTTGTTTTATTGTCCTACATCATCTCCATTCACATTCTCATTTAAAAACAGCTACTAATGACATCCTTACAAAATAACATAAAACATGTACATGAGGGAAGGTGCCCCATTAGGAGGGGCCTATTTAGTCTTGAGCCAATCAGAAAGCTTCGTCACGCAGCTCGCAGTAGGAGGGGCATGCAGGAGGAACATGACATCACAGCGCCTGCCTGTTATTAATGCCATTAGAATACTGACGAGGGAGTCCATTCGTAATCAATTAATGAAGGCTACAGGATTGGCCAGTCAGATGCAGTCCCCGGCCACCTCCCTCTCTGATTGGACACATATACAGCTGGAGAAGAGGGGAGTAGCTAACATTGACGACAGGGAGTTTGGTAGAATATTGTTAAGTCGGGAGGTTCTGCTGGTGGTGGAAGGGCCAGCAGGGGGCGCCCTGCTGTCACACCAGCTCTGTCTGGGGGGTCACAGTGGTGGGTCCAGGGGGAGCGAGGTGGGGGGGAGATGGAGGGGAGAGAGGGGCGGTCGGGGGTCACAGGGTGACCTTGCTGAGGCGCTGTGATAGGCTGGAGCGCTGCTGGTCACAGGGTGACCTTGCTGAGGCGCTGTGATAGGCTGGAGCGCTGCTGGTCACAGGGTGACCTTGCTGAGGCGCTGTGATAGGCTGGAGCGCTGCTGGTCACAGGGTGACCTTGCTGAGGCGCTGTGATAGGCTGGAGCGCTGCTGGTCACAGGGTGACCTTGCTGAGGCGCTGTGATAGGCTGGAGCGCTGCTGGGCGCGGGGGAGGGTGGAGCGACATCTCATCTGAACTGGACGCGACGACGAGCCACGCCCACGCAACAGGAAGTCAAAGTTAACAGACGTGTTCATGGCGTAGAACACGTTAGCGTTGTCTGGGATCACCAGCTCTAAGGAGGGAAAGAAAGAGAGATTATTTTAACACGGTCTGTGTGTGTATATAGAAGTGAGTGTGTATACTGTATATAAGTGTGTGCGTGTAGAGAAGTGTGTGTGTACCTCTCTCCTCAGATATGACCTGGACCAGCTCGTATCCTTCCTCTGCCTCCACCTCCAGGTTGTGTTTGGCTATCGCCCTGGCAACCACAGCTGGAGTCTTATCCTGACTGGTCAGCTGGTGGGGGGGCGGGGACAACAATGGACATAGATTGGTCAACTCTACTGTTACTCACCCTCCCTCACATACACACCCACATGCTACAGATGTGCAAGCATCCCACCAGAGATGGGAAGGGGTTAGCATGTGTGTTCTGGATGAAATTAGCAAAGGGGTTAGTATGTATGTTTTGGATGAAATGACCAAAGGGGTTAGTATGTGTGTTTTTAATGAAATTAGCAAAGGGGTTAGTATGTGTGTTCTGGATGAAATGACCAAAGGGGTTAGTCTGTGTTTTGGATGAAATGACCAAAGGGGTTAGTATGTGTGTTTTTGATTAAATTAGCAAAGGGGTTAGTATGTTTGTTTTTGATTAAATTAGCAAAGGGGTTAGTATGTTTGTTTTTGATGAAATTAGCAAAGGGGTTAGTATGTGTGTTTTTGATGAAATGACCAAAGGGGTTAGTATGTGTGTTTTTGATGAAATTAGCAAAGGGGTAAGTACGTGTGTTTTTGATGAAATTAGCAAAGGGGTTAGTATGTGTGTTTTTGATGAAATTAGCAAAGGGGTTAATATGTGTGTTTTTGATGAAATTAGCAAAGGGGTTAGTATGTGTGTTTTTGATGAAATTAGTAAAGGGTTAGTATGTGTGTTTTTGATGAAATTAGCAAAGGGGTTAGTATGTGTGTTTTTGATGAAATTAGCAAAGGGGTTAGTATGTGTGTTTTTGATGAAATTAGCAAAGGGGTTAATATGTGTGTTTTTGATGAAATTAGCAAAGGGGTAAGTACGTGTGTTTTTGATGAAATTAGCAAAGGGGTTAGTATGTGTGTTTTTGATGAAATTAGCAAAGGGGTTAGTATGTGTGTTTTTGATGAAATTAGCAAAGGGGTTAGTATCTGTGTTTTTGATGAAATTAGCAAAGGGGTAAGTACGTGTGTTTTTGATGAAATTAGCAAAGGGGTAAGTACGTGTGTTTTTGATGAAATTAGCAAAGGGGTAAGTACGTGTGTTTTTGATGAAATTAGCAAAGGGGTAAGTACGTGTGTTTTTGATGAAATTAGCAAAAGGGTTAGTATGTGTGTTTTTGATGAAATTAGCAAAGGGGTTAGTCTGTGTTTTGGATGAAATGACAAAAGGGGTTAGTATGTGTGTTTTTGATGAAATGACCAAAGGGGTTAGTATGTGTGTTTTTGATGAAATTAGCAAAGGGGTTAATATGTGTGTTTTTGATGAAATGACCAAAGGGGTTAGTATGTGTGTTTTTGATGAAATTAGCAAAGGGGTTAATATGTGTGTTTTTGATGAAATGACCAAAGGGGTTAGTATGTGTGTTTTTGATGAAATTACCAAAGGGGTTAGTATGTGTGTTTTTGATGAAATTAGCAAAAGGGTTAGTATGTGTGTTTTGGATGAAATGACCAAAGGGGTTAGCATGTGTGTTTTTGATGAAATTAGCAAAGGGGTTAATATGTGTGTTTTTGATGAAATTAGCAAAGGGGTTAGTATGTGTGTTTTTGATGAAATTAGCAAAGGGGTTAGTATGTGTGTTTTTGATGAAATTAGCAAAGGGGTTAATATGTGTGTTTTTGATTAAATTAGCAAAGGGGTTAGTATGTGTGTTTTTGATGAAATTAGCAAAGGGGTTAGTATGTGTGTTTTTGATGAAATTAGCAAAGGGGTTAGTATGTGTGTTTTTGATGAAATTAGCAAAGGGGTTAGTATGTGTGTTTTTGATGAAATTAGCAAAGGGGTTAATATGTGTGTTTTTGATGAAATTAGCAAAGGGGTTAGTATGTGTGTTTTTGATGAAATTAGCAAAGGGGTTAATATGTGTGTTTTTGATGAAATTAGCAAAGGGGTTAGTATGTGTGTTTTTGATGAAATTAGCAAAGGGGTTAGTATGTGTGTTTTTGATGAAATGACCAAAGGGGTTAGTATGTGTGTTTTTGATGAAATTAGCAAAAGGGTTAGTATGTGTGTTTTGGATGAAATGACCAAAGGGGTTAGCATGTGTGTTTTTGATGAAATTAGCAAAGGGGTTAATATGTGTGTTTTTGATGAAATTAGCAAAGGGGTTAGTATGTGTGTTTTTGATGAAATTAGCAAAGGGGTTAGTATGTGTGTTTTTGATGAAATTAGCAAAGGGGTTAGTATGTGTGTTTTTGATTGAAATTAGCAAAGGGGTTAGTATGTGTGTTTTTGATGAAATTAGCAAAGGGGTTAGTATGTGTGTTTTTGATGAAATTAGCAAAGGGGTTAATATGTGTGTTTTTGATGAAATTAGCAAAGGGGTTAGTATGTGTGTTTTTGATGAAATTAGCAAAGGGGTTAATATGTGTGTTTTTGATGAAATTAGCAAAGGGGTTAGTATGTGTGTTTTTGATGAAATTAGCAAAGGGGTTAGTATGTGTGTTTTTGATGAAATTAGCAAAGGGGTTAGTATGTGTGTTTTTGATGAAATTAGCAAAGGGGTTAATATGTGTGTTTTTGATGAAATTAGCAAAGGGGTTAGTATGTGTGTTTTTGATGAAATTAGCAAAGGGGTTAGTATGTGTGTTTTTGATGAAATTAGCAAAGGGGTTAGTATGTGTGTTTTTGATGAAATTAGCAAAGGGGTTAGTATGTGTGTTTTTGATGAAATTAGCAAAGGGGTTAGTATGTGTGTTTTTGATGAAATTAGCAAAGGGGTTAGTATGTGTGTTTTTGATGAAATTAGCAAAGGGTTAGTATGTGTGTTTTTGATTAAATTAGCAAAGGGGTTAGTATGTGTGTTTTTGATGAAATTAGCAAAGGGGTTAGTATGTGTGTTTTTGATGAAATTAGCAAAGGGGTTAGCATGTGTGTTTTTGATGAAATTAGCAAAGGGGTTAGTATGTGTGTTTTTGATGAAATGACCAAAGGGGTTAGTATGTGTGTTTTTGATGAAATGACCAAAGGGGTTAGCATGTGTGTTTTTGATGAAATTAGCAAAGGGTTAGTATGTGTGTTTTTGATGAAATTACCAAAGGGGTTAGCATGTGTGTTTTTGATGAAATTAGCAAAGGGGTTAGCATGTGTGTTTTTGATGAAATTAGCAAAGGGGTTAGCATGTGTGTTTTTGATGAAATGACCAAAGGGGTTAGTATGTGTGTTTTTGATGAAATGACCAAAGGGGTTAGTATGTGTGTTTTTGATTAAATTAGCAAAGGGTTAGTATGTGTGTTTTTGATGAAATTAGCAAAGGGTTAGTATGTGTGTTTTTGATGAAATTAGCAAAGGGGTTAGTATGTGTGTTTTTGATTAAATTAGCAAAGGGGTTAGTATGTGTGTTTTTGATGAAATTAGCAAAGGGGTTAGTATGTGTGTTTTTGATGAAATTAGCAAAGGGGTTAGTATGTGTGTTTTTGATTAAATTACCAAAGGGGTTAGTATGTGTGTTTTTGATGAAATTAGCAAAGGGTTAGTATGTGTGTTTTTGATGAAATTACCAAAGGGGTTAGTATGTGTGTTTTGGATTAAATGACCAAAGGGGTTAGTATGTGTGTTTTTGATGAAATTAGCAAAGGGGTTAATATGTGTGTTTGGGGGGAAATATTGAGTATATGTTCTTCTACATGAGTGAAGAATGTGTGTTTGACACACACACATACTCTCACACACACTCATACACACCTCCTCTCACACACACACACTCTCTCTGTGTAACGCACACACCCCCTCACCAGGATGCTCTTGTAGAGGTTGCCGTTGCCGTGCGGTAGGCTGACCCTGATGACACAGGCGTCCTGGCCTGGGTGTTGTAGGCCGGGGGGAGGGAGGGGGAGGCAGGGGAGAGAGGGGTGAGGGACATGGAGCGCCGGTGGCTGCAGGGGGGGAGGGAGGGGGAGGCGGGGAGGGAGGGGGAGAGAGGGGAGAGGGAGGGGGAAGCGGGGGAGAGAGGGGTGAGGGAGGGGGAGGCAGGGGCGGCAGACGAGGAGGAGGTGGTGTCCATGGAATGGAGGGAGGTGCAGGAGAAGGAATCTGAAAGCTGGACACACACACATCAATCATCAGTATCAATTGTTGAATATCATGCTTTGTGTGTCTGTGCTGTGCGTGTGTGTGTGTGTGAGTGTTCCCACCTTGCTGCGCGGAGCATCCGGGGTGTGTGTGTGTGTGAGTGTTCCCACCTTGCTGCGCGGGGTGTGTGTGTGTGTGAGTGTGTGTGTGTGTGTGTGAGTGTTCCCACCTTGCTGCGCGGGGTGTGTGTGTGTGTGAGGGCATCCACGTTGTGTGTGTCTCCGTCCGAGGGGCTGGAGTCACTGGAAGACAGGCTGACTGAGTCCATGCTCTCCCCTGAGCTGCCAGCAGGGGGCGAGCGGGCCTCCCTGAGAGGGCTGCAAGACTCTGCTCCCAGGAACAAGCTGGGGGAGGAGATCAGGTCCAAAGTACAGGGTAAGTTTACCCAGAAGGGTGCAGGTGAGGGGTGTACTATGATACAGGAGGTGAGTGTGAGGTGAGGGTGAGGTGAGGGTGAGGTGAGCGTGAGGTGAGCGTGAGGTGAACGTGAGGTGAGGGTGAGGTGAGCGTGAGGGTGAGGTGAGCGTGAGGTGAGGGTGAGGTGAGCGTGAGGGTGAGGTGAGCGTGAGGTGAGCGTGAGGTGAGCGTGAGGTGAGGGTGAGGGTGAGGTGAGCGTGAGGTGAGGGTGAGGTGAGGGTGAGGTGAGGGTGAGGTGAGCGTGAGGTGAGCGTGAGGTGAGGGTGAGGTGAGGTGAGGTGAGCGTGAGGTGAGGGTGAGGTGAGCGTGAGGTGAGGTGAGGGTGAGGTGAGGGTGAGGTGAGGTGAGGTGAGCGTGAGGTGAGCGTGAGGTGAGGGTGAGGGTGAGGGTGAGGTGAGGGTGAGGTGAGGTGAGGGTGTTCTCCAGCAGGGAGGGTGCAGGACTCACAGACTCAGTCTCTTCACCATGCTCTTGGGAGGTTTGGGTGAGGAAGGGCTGCTGTCTCCCAGTCCTTCGATGTCACATGACAGGGCATAGCTGCAACACACACACACACACACACACATTTACATTTAGTCATTTAGCAGACGCTCTTATCCAGAGCGACTTACAGTAAGTACAGGGACATTCCCCCTGAGGCAATTAGGGTGAAGTGCCTTGCCCAAGGACACAACGTCAGTTGGCATGACCGGGAATCGAACTGGCAACCTTCGGATTACTAGCCCGACTCCCTCACCGCTCAGCCACCTGACTCCCCGCAGGAGTCAGGTGGCACACACACACTGCAGGTTAGCATGTGTGTGTCCGAGAGTGTGTGCGTGTGTGTGTGTGCGTGTGTGCGTGTGTGTGTGTGTACCTCTCCTCCTCGCTGTACTGGGGCTGGTTCCTGAACCAGTGTAAGAAGGCGGGGTCTGGGGCCAGGCAGTAGCTGTTGCAGGCTGACTGCAGCAGCTTGATCTGGGCAATCACCTCAAACTCCTGGAGAGTCATACATATCACATACATGTCACATACATGTCACATACATGTCACATACTCATTATATATTCCTTATTATTTCACCCTAAATAAGAGCGTGAGCAGTAACAGGTGAGCAGTAACAGGTGAGCAGTAACAGGTGAGCAGTAACAGGTGAGCAGTAACAGGTGAGCAGTAACAGGTGAGCAGTAACAGGTGAGCAGTAACAGGTGAGCAGTAACAGGTGAGCAGTAACAGGTGAGCAGTAACATACTCTACGTCTCTTCTCAAAGTTGATGAGGCCTCCCTGAGGAACACAAAGAGCTCAATGTCAGAACCTTGACCTACACACACACACACACACACAGGGTCAAACACACACAAACACACTGACCTCCACCAGGTCAGGCAGGGCGGTGTCCAGCATGGTGAGGTCTGTCAAGAATGTCCCCAGGTAGGGGATAGTGCCCTGCATGGCCCCCTGGAAACACACGTCACACAGGTCACACACAGGAGGGGATGAGGGATGAGGGAGGGGAGGAGGGATGAGGGAGGGGAGGAGGGATGAGGGAGGTGGGAGGAGGGAGGGGAGGAGGGAGGAGGAGGGAGGGGAGGAGGGAGGGGAGGAGGGAGGAGGGGAGGAGGGAGGGGAGGAGGGATGAGGGAGGAGGGATGAGGGAGGAGGGAGGGGAGGAGGGATGAGGGAGGAGGGATGAGGGAGGAGGGAGGGGAGGAGGGAGGAGGGGAGGAGGGAGGAGGGGAGGAGGGAGGGGAGGAGGGAGATGGGAGGAGGGATGATGGGAGGAGCGAGGAGTCTCACCATGTCCTTCTGAAGCTGCAGTCTCTTGTGGGTGCGCTTGTGGTGCTCCTTGGCCCCGCTGTCCAGATTGGCAAACTTAGAGGTGCCCTCCTGCAGGGGTGGGGCAAGGAGACATGATCTCACGTTAAGGTAGGTCAGTGTTTCCTCTATGTTGATTGGAGGAAACACTGTAGGTTATCCCACTAGTGTCAGTGTGCATGTGAGTATCTGAGTTTAAAGTTCTACTTATTATGTACACTTCACTTTAGGGCCAGAGTCCAGACATTCTTCCAGAGTATAAACCAGAGTGGGGCTGCTGCTAGCCAGGTCCAAACAGGCTCACATACCCTTTTCAAATGTTTAGGTATTTATGCCTATGTGGGAGTGTGTGTGTGTGTGTGTGTGTGTGTATGTGTTACCCTCATAAGCAGCTCTCGACTGGTCAGATAGTTGTTGTGGTCTGAGAAGATGCCTGACAGCTCCTCAAACGTCTGCATGCTGTCTCTGGAGAGAGGACAGGAGAAAGAGAGAGACAGAGAGAGAGAGAGTTAGAGAGTGAAAGAAAGACAGAGAGACAGGATGCTTTATGACAGCATAAACCACAGCGGCTGTGATTGGCTGAGGGGCATGACAGACATGTCTTGCGGCCTATGAGGACGTACTTGTGCACACAGGCCCAGGCCCTCTTGAGGCGGTACAGGGGATTGGACTGCAGCGCTGAGACGATGGCATGCAGAGACGAGAAGTTCTTAAAGATACGACACTCCTGTAGGGCACACACACACACAGTCAGGGGGGGTGTCAGAGTGTGAGTGTGTCAGAGTGTGTGTGTGTCTATGTACAGTGTGTGTGTCTACATGCGTGTGTGTGTGTGCTCCTTGCCTGAGCGATGGTCCACCCAGCGCTGGATGATGCGAGCGCGGAGGTGGGGCCTCAGGGGGCGCTGGGAGAGCACCGTGCTCACCACGCACGCCGCTACGCCGTTGAACTGCGTGATGGTGGCGCGCACGCTGGAAGCCACGTGCTTGTTCTGCTTCTTGTCCCTCTGAGACCACACAGAGCCAGACAGTGGTGAGGAACTAACTCTTAAACAGGAGCTGGAGAGAGAAAGGAGAGGAGGAGGAGAGGGGGAGAGAGAGAGGGAGGGGAGGGGAGAGGGAGGGGAGGAGGAAAGGAGAGGAGGGAGAGGGAAGAGGGGGAGTAGGGAGGGGAGGAGGAAGGAGAGGAGGAGGTTGAACAGCAGTTTAACTTCTTTCTTTGCGAGTCCATTCAACATCTGATCCTATTGTTATCCCCTTAATGCCTCCCCCCTCCTCCCCTCCCCCTCCTCCCCCCCTCCCTTACTGCCTCCCCTCTCCTCCCCCTCCTCCCCGCTCTTACTGCGTCCATGTATGTCAGCTGCTCTGCCACCAAGCGCTGCATCGAACGACAGGAAGTCGTCCTGGACCTCGATCTCCACTTCCTCCTCCTACGCCCAGGCAGAACGGGCCATTACCGTGGAAACCCCTGCACGTGAGGGGGAGGGATGGGATGAGGGGAAAGACGGATGAGACAAGAAGAGAGAGGAGGATAGAGAGGAAGACTTAACCTGGAGAGTGTACCTGGCCTCCCAGGGTGTCCCCCCCTCCTGGCCCCCAGGGGGTCCCCCCTCCTGGCCTCCAGGGTGTCCCCCCTCCTGCGCCCCCAGGGGGGTCCCCCTCCTGGCCCCAGGGTGTCCCCCCTCCTGCCTCCAGGGTGTCCCTCTGTCCCCGCCTCCTGGCCTCCAGGGTGTCCCCCCTCCTGGCCCCCAGGGTGTCCCCCCCTCTCCTCTCGACCCTCATCTGTGCCCAGACAGGGCTTGCTGCTGGAGCTGCTCCAGCAGGCCCAGGGCGCGCCGCAGGGCCTCCGACCCAGGCAGAGCCCTCTGGAGGTGGGCCACCACCCGGCGCAGGCAGGGGTAGTCTGGAGGCTCCTGGAAGTCCTCGGGACACTGGTCCAACCAGGCCCGCAGGATGGAGGCCAGAGCACTGGAGAGGGAGGAGGGGGAGAGGAAGGGGAGAGGAGGGGAGAGGAGGGGGAGGAGGGGGAGAAGGGGAGAGAGAGGGGGGGAGAGATCAGAATAAGAGTGAGAGGTCAGAATGAGAGAGAGATTTCGGTTTCTAAAAGTCTTTGTTGGGTTGCAGTCAGAACTGCCGTCAAAACTCCCATCATGACCATTACTTCCACTGATTCAAGATTTAAGACAGAGAGAGATATGAGGAGAGAGACAAAATCTTACTGTCTGACTGCTTTAGTTTCAGCGGGTTTGGATATCTCTGTCTGTCCATCTACCTCCTCCACACTGCCATACCTGAGAGAGGAGGAGAGGGGGAGGGAGGAGGAGGAGAGGGGGGGGGGAGGAGGAGGAGAGGGGGAGGAGGAGAGGGGGGGGGGAGGAGGAGAGGGGGAGGGAGAAACAGAGTGAACACATCAAATCAATGATATTGAGAAAATGGAATCTCTATCTTCTGTTTCACTGTAGAGAGACCAGAGAGACTTAAGACAAACCAGAGAGAGAGAGCAGAGAGAGAGCAGAGTGAGAGCTACCTGTCCAGCAGCAGGTGCAATACGGTGGAGGTGGAGGCGAAGGCACGGTAGGTGGACAGGAAGATGCTGGTGTAGGTCAGGTCGTTGTCCCCGAAGGCTGTGAGCAGGTTCTCCACCAGCCTCTCCAGCGACCCCGCCCTGATGCTGCGGATCTTACACGTCTCCAGCTGGCTCACGGTGTGACCCGGGGGCAGGCGGTCCCCCTCCACCTGGAGAGGAGAGGGGAGGGGGGGGGGGAGGAGGGGAGGTTCGATTGAGAGTTAGAAGGACAATCAAGGCTATGTTTTATTTTTCACCAGATGTGCCCGACTATTGTGTCTACAAGGAGAAGGTCAGAGAGAGAGAGAGAGAGAGAGAGTGAGAGAGAGAGAGAGAGAGAGAGAGAGAGAGAGAGAGAGAGAGAGAGAGAGAGAGAGAGAGAGAGAGAGAGAGAGAGAGAAGGAGGAGAGAGATAGCGAGGGAGAGAAAGAGAAGGAGAGAAATGGGGCCTTGGAGCAACTAACACACTAACAGGAAACAGTTCAATCTGCTTTCAATCTAAGAGAAGTCTTCTGACTGACTGACTGGCTGACTGGCTGGAGACAGCAGACTACATCAGTGTGTGTTTACCTCAGTGAGCTGGTTTAAAAACACCACCGTTTCACAACCCTCAAGACTGAATGTTTCTTTAGACACCAGCTGGGTTTCCCTGCTGTCTCTCTTTCCTACTCTCTGTCTACAACTCTCTCTCTCTCTCTCTCTACAACTCTCTCTCTACAACTCTCTCTCTCTACAACTCTCTCTCTCTCTCTCTCTAACTCTCTCTCACTACCCTCACAATAGATGGCTGCACAAGATTCAGCATACATACACACACACAGACAGAAACACACAGTGATAGAGACACACAGGCAGAGAGACAGGCAGAGAGACAGGCAGACAGACAGACAGATAGGTCTTACCCCTAACCAGCGGGCTCCCTTATTGGCTGCCTGCTGGATCTGGACTCTCTTGAGGGGTCACGTGGTACACAGCCTCCTCCTCCTAGCTCCTCCCCCCAGTCCTGCACACAGCTCTGAGAACACAACACAGAAACCTTAGAACCACCGTCTAGAACAGAGAACAATGACAGGACAAAAAGAGAGAAGATAAAGGTTCTCAGGGACTCCTCCGCTCCCCCCCCTCCTGCTAGACAGCTTCATGATGGAGGCTGCAGGGTCGTAGGGGTGTCAGGGTCACAGGTCATAACTGACCGTTTAACAGACTGAATGGGAAAAGGCTCCCACACACTACACACACACACACACACACACACACATGCACACACACACACACACTCTGCCTGTCTGGTGAGTGTGTGTGGGTATGTGTGTGTGTGTGTTTGGGTTCAAACAGAGCGACAGAAAAACAAACCTCTGGGCTCTGATCAACAGTGGGAGAGAGGGGTGAGAGAGGGGGGGGGAGAGGGGGGGAGAGGGGGGGGGGAGAGGGGGGGGGGGAGGAGAGGGGGGGAGAGAGGGGGGGAGAGAGGGGGGAGAGAGGGGGAGAGAGGGGGGGGGAGGAGAGGGGGGGAGAGAGGAGGGGAGAGGGGGGGAGAGAGAGGGGGGGAGAGAGGGGGGGAGAGGGGGGGAGAGGAGAGGGGGGGGAGAGAGGGGGAGAGAGGGGGGGGAGAGAGGGGGGGATGGTGCCACAGAGGAGTAACTGACTCCAGTAGATAAAAGGGAGTAGCATGTCTGTATTTCCCATCAGTTTCCTGTCTGTCTGTTTGCCTGCCTGACTGCCTGCTTGCCTGTCTGTCTGCCTGCTTGCCTGTCCTGTCTGCCTGTCTGTCTGTCTGTCTGTCTGTCTGTCCCCCCTCCCCTAAACAGGCTTGCTTAGTGTACAATCTGCTGACGGAGACCTCTCTCTCTCTTTGTGTCCACCAGAAATGTTTAAAGGCCGCTGACGGCCCAGAGAGGGGCTTAGCCCCAGAGCCCCCCCCCGGCGGGGCGGAGTCATCCAAACCACACATGACGTAACCGCACTAGTTCAGCAAGGAAAGGGACATTTGGACAATTCCACATCCAATCACGGTCGTCACTTTAACTTCACTTTAACACTGCGGTTTCCAACCGTAACCCGTACACCTCCAAGTGTAAACAGTGTTCCCGTCCCACCATCCCCGTTTCTCTGAATAAAACTGTTAAAAGCGAGCAAAAGAAAGCGTCCGGTAGACAAATGCGAGATGTAAACAGGAGGCCTTCGCTCTTGTGGGAACTTGGGAGCAGAGTGGATGGAGGGATGGAAGTAGAAAACAATATCAAACAGCAAATAGTAGTTTGGATGGTATCCATCTTTCAACAACCCCCGCCTCCCCGTCCCCCTTTTAACTGTTTATCAGCTGCGCGAGGAACAATACGCTTTGGGTAACAACGGGGGTGTCGGGTTCACCAGAGATGGTCTCGCGGCTTTGTGCGACGGCGCTAGAAGCAGCTGCCACGGGTCAGAGCTGGCCCCGGGGACACGGGATTGTTCCCTTAATTCATTCCAGCGCGAGACAAAAGTTTACATTTCCATACATCGGCTCCTTGGAAAGCTAACGGAACAATCAGAACACTGGCGCAGAAGTCTCCAGACACGTTAGACACCTCAGCAGAGGCGCAGCCAAACACGGAGCAGAAACATTTAAACTTTGTGTTCTTATTCACTGGTCTCCTTCTTTATCCGCTGCTTTTCCCAAGACCGTGACCCCCCTCCCCCCACCCCCCTCCCCCCACCCCCGCCTCTCTCTCCAGGCGCACTCGCTCAGACAGACAGATCAACAACACTCTGATGAAAACAGCAGAACTTTCTACCATCTTATCCTTCCAGGAGAACCTCATGTCCGGCGGGTCTCCCGTGCATCCCGGAGCAGCATCAGAACCTGGTGGAAGTCCGGGCCGGCTAGAAATGTTTATAGTTCCGAAGCAATGTCCTCTGGTAGAAAATCTTTTCTCCTCCGTTACACACACAATCCGTCACTAGCAAACGCTCTTGTCCGTAGACCAACCCCCCCGCTCTGAACTCCAAATCCGCCTCCTGTCTTCCAGTCTCCCAGTCTCCCCCTCTTCCTCCCCCTCTGCCTCCGTCTCCTCTGCCCGCCCAAACCCCGCCCATTGCACTCACTTCAGCCCTGGGCCGTATCTCTTTCTCACCATTTTTCATCTACGATACTAAAGTTGTATAGGCATAGCGGATACAACCATACAATGTAAACATTAATCTATCAAAATAAATTCGTTCGATTTGTTTCCAGTAGAGTTTTGAAAAGCGTCTTGTTGCGCATAGTCCCAAAACCACTTTTCAGGCCGTTTGTACTGGACAATGCTAGGAAACAGAGGACGCGACGGATTAATGTTGTTTACGAGAAAACAGGCGAAGTGTGTTAGACTACTCAACAGTGACGAGTACACATGATGTTAGGTGTCACACACGTAGACAACACTGGCTCAAAAGGAGAGAGAGAGAGAGAGGGAGGGATGGAGAGAGAGGGAGGGGAGGGATGGAGAGAGAGAGAGAGGGAGGGAGGGATGGAGAGAGAGAGGAGAGAGGGAGGGATGGAGAGAGAGAGAGAGAGAGAGAGGGAGGGAGGGATGGAGAGAGAGAGAGAGGGAGGGATGGAGAGAGGGTTAATATGAGCAACACTTTAGAGGCTGTTTCATAGTTTTATGGTAACTCGTGGACTGGGAGGGGGAGGGGGGAGGGAGGAGGGAAGGGAGGAGAAAGGAAGGGGGGGGGGAGGGAGAAGGGAGAATCTGCACTTCTTATCCTGCACGTACCATTGGCGTCGCGC
>CM042859.1:428305-438305 GCA_023658055.1 Thaleichthys pacificus
TCTCTCTCCCCCCTCTTCCCTCTTCCCCTCCTCCTCCTCCTCCTTTCTCCTCCCTCACTTACTCTCCCCCCCCTTTTCATCCCCCCTGTTCCCGTCCTTATTCTCCTCCCCCCCTCTCCTCTCCCTTCCCCCTTGCCCCCCCCTACCCCCCCGTCTCTTTTTGCCCTCCCCCCACAACAATTTTTTTTTTTTTTGCCATTAGGGGTATTGATTTTTCCAGTGTGTACTGGACTGACTTGTTCATCAATTTATTTTGTACGCCCTGGTTATCTTTTTCTTTTTTTTTTCTTCTTTGTAAGTTCAAATCCCTTTTTGAAGTTTAAAAATCTTCCCTGCAGAATTTCAAAGCGTAAAGGGGCAAAGTTGCCCGATTCTTTATGTCTCAGAGCTCAATCTTGTCTCCTCCACCCACGGAAGCCCGCAAAGTCGTACTTATTTTGTTTTTTCAGCTGTCAGAAGACATCGTAGGGGGTTTCGGTTGATTGAGGATGAAGGAAGGATTTTCCCTGAGAGAGTCCTCTCTTTATCATGCATTCTCTCTCTTCCTCTCTCTCTGGTTCTCTTTCTCTCTCCCAGTCTCCATGGGTCTCTCTCTCACACACACCACACACGTATCCTCACAACCCATATGGAAATATGGCATCATTAGCTGCAAGAAGGCAGTCATGCAATCACAGACATCAACAATTAGAGCCCAATAAAGTGGAAAAAGCACTTCGCACTGTTTTAATGACGATTCTCAGCACCCAAAAACGGCTGATTTGGGTGTATATTGTATTTCTTCTCTGTGTGTAAAAGCTCGTTTTATTCTATATCCATTATACCTTCTTTGCGTGTCCACGGGAAATCAGGGTGGGCCAATGAGAGAAAGAAAAAAAGTTAATTTGATTCATGAGTAGATTTAATGGGAGAACCAGTGAAGCACGAGAGCAGATATAATGCACCTTCAGCGTCTCCATACGTCGAGCGCATCTGTCACACCGAGCCAGCGTCGAGGAGCTACGGTGTCTTTCAAAAAGGAAAGGCGGGAAGAGAGACAAGAAAGGAGAGTGTGCAGAGCGCGAGGGGGGCAGGCGGGGGGTCATACATGCTGAAGTTTGGGGTCTAATGATTAAAAAACGGCAAATCAAGTCACAATCTCAGCCAACGTTTATCAGATAACTGTATGCTGCCACGTCACTAGTGTCCATTTTTCGAAGCTTGTCAAAACAAAAACAAAGCTAAACATTCACTAACTGTAAAACACGAAATCTCTCGGAAAGCTATCAACGAATATCAAAACCATCTAACAGAACATAATTGATGTTTGGCTAAACAGTTTTCCCTTTTTTTGGCAATTAACTGTGTGTATTTGTTGTTTTTTCAATGTTTGTGCGCCTCCTCTGAATAAAATTACATTAAAATCCATTTAATTCCGCTCCCTGGTGGAGTGAGGCCTGGATAATCAGTCTATCATGATGATGTGTTTTGCAATGCAAAGCGCCCCTACTACCACCACAGTCAACCAGGGATCTCTCTTACCTGCTTAAGCGCGCAGGTCCAAATATTACTATGCTGAGTGCTTGAATAAAATTACAAAGTAATTAATTCAAGCAAATACAGTAGGGATTTAATCCCCCAAAACTGTAGCCTGTATATCCTATTTATTTTTATAGGGAACTATTTTGGTTTATTGACTGAATTGGTCTTGATCCAGGCTAATGAATGTTATGGCTTCCATTTTACAGACTGGTTCATTAAGATATGCAATTCTTTCAAATCTGGAAGGTGTGTTGGATCCCCCCTTAGTCTCTTCTCGCAGAAGCAAGATGAAATAAGCATATCGTCTGTTCACATCATCATCGTGCATGGCCGAACACATCCTCATCATTGCTTTGAAACACAGTCTGAACTGAACTATTTCAGGCAATCTGAATAACAACCCGGCAGTATGTGCGTTCCCATCTGACACGAGGAAGAGAAAGAAAGAAATAAAGAGGCAATTGAGTGAAATAGGCCGTTGGTGTAACTGCTGCACCGCGACGCCATCGCCACTATCTCCCTGAGACGAGCGGAGCGTAGAACGCCATGGCAATCACAGAAGCAATCAGATGAAAGATGCTTTTGTGGCGGAAGCTGGGTGTGTGAGAGAGGGAGCCTGGCGCACAAGGCAGGCATCGTTACGGCTGCATTATTTAAAAGCTCTCATTAACCTGAGCCTGTTTTTAGACCAGATCGATACCCATCTTAAGAGAGACAAAGCCGTTCTCACTGCTCAGTGACGATGGTTGACAATTTTTTTCCCTTAAATTTCTCTGTGGAAATGTTCAAACACGAATCTTTACATATTCAAGAGCTCACTCTCAAATTATACTCCATAGTCAGTGTAGTACTATAGTCTAGTAAAACATAAGATTTTTTTGTAAAGATACGATTTTTTGGTATAGAGGGATTCTAAGGGGATTCCTCTACGGACCAGCACCGGTCCACAGTCCCGGGGAAACAGTGCTTTGTAGAGGCATCCCCGTCGCAGGTGTGGAGTTAACGGGAGGTTAAACCGGGAGGCCGTCTCCCTCGTCTACACCAGACGGTTGGTTCTCCATGCATAGGTGGCTCCCGTGATAAAGAGCATGAAGGCAGAGCAAAGCCCAGGTCCTCCCCTCCCTACCTCTTTCTTTTCTCTCTCCTGTTTTCTTTTTCTCTCTCTCTCTCATGCTCTCCCTCTCTCTCTCTCACTCTCCCCCTCCCTCCCTCTCTTTATTTTTCCATCCTTTCTCTCTAACGCTCCCTCGCTCACTCTCCCCCCTCTCTCACTCTCTTCCCCTCTCTCTCCATCATCCTCTCTCTCTCTCTCTGTGGAGCGGATTGACATTCAGCTCAGGATTCAGTTTGAAAGTCAGACACCCCTGTGATTCCATGGCTCCAACCACCCCCTCTGTCTCCTCTTAACTTCGCCGCATAAAAAATGAAAAGCTCTCTTTCTTTCTGCCCTTGAAGGGGAAAACTCCAGCTTTGGTGCTGGGCTTGACTGGGGGCTGCTTGACTGAGGGCTGCTTGACTGAGGGCTGCTTGACTGAGGGCTGCTTGACTGAGGGCTGCTTGACTGGGGGCTGCTTGACTGAGGGCTGCTTGACTGAGGGCTGCTTGACTGAGGGCTGCTTGACTGAGGGCTGCTTGACTGAGGGCTGCTTGACTGAGGGCTGCTTGACTGAGGGCTGCTTGACTGAGGGCTGCTTGACTGAGGGCTGCTTGACTGAGGGCTGACGAGCAGCAGGCACAGAAGGATCCAGAAGAGCTGCCTTGGGACGCTGCCACACTGGCCGGGGCGGACAGGCGGGGAGACGTGTCAAACCTCATCGCCTCACGCAGAGGAGGAGGAGGAAGAGGAAGAGGAGGAGGAGGAGGAGGGGGGGGGGGGGAGGAGGAGGAGGAGGAAGAGGAGGGGGAGGAGGAGGAGGAAGGAGGAGGAGGGGAGGAGGGAGAAGGAGGAGGGGGGGGGGGGAGGAGGAGGGGGGGGGGGGAGGAGGAGGAAGAGGAGGAGGAGGAGGAGGAAGAGGAGCAGGAGGAGGAGGGGGAGGAGGAGAAGGAGGAGGGGGAGGGAGGAGGAGGAGGAAGAGGAGGAGGAGGAAGAGAAGGGAGGAGGAAGAGGAGGGAGAGGAGGAGGAGGGATGAGGAGGGGGAGGAGGAGGGGACCGCGGGGCCATATGATGAGAACGCCGGCGTGATTGTCACAGTCGATGAAGGTCACCGGTGACATGTTTTTCTGGCAGAGGAGGGGGGGAGGGGAGGGGGGGGAGAGAAAGTCAAACTACATTTCCCAGATTCTCTCGTTTTACACCAAACACGGTGTGAGTCTGCTCAAAGCTCGGAGCATGGAGGTGTTTTTACACATCTTACTGTAAGACTGATAATTCTATTTCCATTTGATCCTGGTTATTACAGTAATGAGCTTCGCAGAGCAGTCTGTGTGCCCGGGTGAGAAGGTTTAAATTGAGTCCGAGGTGCAATAAACACATAGAACATTCATTGTGTCTTCTTATCAGACGGACTAGAAGGCACGCGTCTTGAAAGGGAATGAGAGAGTCAAAAGAAGCAAAGAGGGAAGGATTGAGGGAGGGAGGGAGAGATCAATAGAGAGATGCAGACAGACAGACTGGAAGGCAGACAGGCAGACAGGCAGACAGCCAGATAAACAGACAGACAGACAGGCAGAAAAACAAGCATACAAACCCCAGAAAATAGACGGGTGAAAGGGATCAAAGGAGCTAACATAGACTTGCAGAATCTCCCAGAAACATCTGAGCATAAAAAAGAAGGCATGAATCGAGTCTGAACTTGAATCCTCACACTCCCAGTGCTAGCGAGATGGAAGCCTTCTCTCTCAGGAGACACAGACAATATCTCCAGCCTCAAGCTGCCACCATCTGAACCCAGACTGTCCCTCATCCATTACAGGCCTGTTCTGTTCCTCGCTCAGAGGATGATCTGAACCCAGACTGTCCCTCATCCATTACAGGCCAGTTCTGTTCCTCGCTCAGAGGATGATCTGAACCCAGACTGTCCCTCATCCATTACAGGCCGGTTCTGTTCCTCGCTCAGAGGATGTTTGTTACTCAGACTGGTTGACGGGACGGTGAGAGTATCTGTCGCTTTCGAATGGAGTCTCCCTTTTCCGTAAGAGCACCCAGCAGCACTTCCAGGAATCAGTCTGTGCCGAGATGAAGGAGGCAGTGGATGCTCTGGCAAACAGCAAGTCATCGGAACTCACGTTCCACTGAGTCATGAAGTCCTGTTTTTAGGCGTTTTGGCAAGAATGACTTTGTGCTTACAGGCTACTTGCTCTGTCAATACTGAGTGTTCTAAGTCGGTGCTTTGAGAGGCATATTCTTCAGTTTAATGGATCAGCAGTTTCAGACCCACACAGTAGGATGACTGGGTGGCGTGTACTTGCACGCTCTCGCCAGTAGGGGGCAGACCTCCCATACCATCTTTGAGAAATCACGGCCACTTGTCCTCAAGGCACTTTCTACCACCACCTATGCTCCAGTGGTTTTATGAGGTCACAGGATAGCGTGTATGATTGAAGAACAAACTGCAACAGCTTCCGGTCTTGACGAACCTTTCAAACTACAATTTCTTGAAGGTCAGTGAATTACTGACTTTTGCTCTGCGCCTACTAACAGTCAAGCCTGTTCGCTAAACACAAGGAGACAGAGACGAGAGGAATGTCTGTGAGTCATCCCTGATTCGGTGGGCGACCCACATTTGACTTGAGTTTAGCAACAGTGGTAAACTTTATGAATCGTAGAGGATTATGTTTGTCTTGGTCTAATGGTGTATAACTTGCAGCAACAGCTTGCAAACCCCCTTCAGACTATCCTATAATAGGATATTGGTTAAATGCGAAATACATCAACGGAAAAAGGGGTCATGACGTTATAAAAGACAGTTAACCCCCTTTTAAGACGTTACATTGTTCCCAGTAATGTGCCTTGTACGATTTTTACACACAGATATTCGAGGGAAAACATCCTGAAGTCCATTCAAGCAAAGCCTGAATTATTTAGAAGTCTTTTGAAGAGCTATAAGGGGATAGAGATGACTTCCAGGTAATAAGAAAATGTAATTGGTTTCCGTTTCCCCCAGGCTCGCGTGTGATGTATGCTCTCTAAACTGAAGCTCGAGCTCATCTCCCGAGGGCGCAGGCGTGTATAACCCACGCTGATTCTACAGTGTAACATTGTAAACCCACTTTGGTTTAATAAACCAGAAACGTATTACATGGGTAATTAATAATACTGCACTAAGTGTAAGACACATTTACTTCAGTTTAGTCTAATATGTCCTTGGTGTTTAATAATAATAATCAAATATATATTTGTTTATGTTAAATTGGGTGATAATATGATAATGTAAGTGACCGCGCGTTTGTTTTTAAAATGTCCATGTGTGACGTCGAAGCTGTATGAAGATTTGCAAGGATGGGAGGTGCGATAATTTCGAGTTCTGAAAGATGAGAGCAAAGTTTAAAGGTGGACTCCACAGGTAGAAGCTGTCTAAGCTGAGAAGGGACATTCCCCAAACACCGTCAGTCCCGCGCGTAAAGCAGCGCAAGCTCTCCGTTCACGGACACAACTCAGCGAGACTTCAGAAGAGCAGCTGGGAGCGTAAAGTTTCAAAAGTTTGACCGGCGTTTAAAAGTTTCCACGGAAAGAGTTTGAGTATATAGGCAAGGCTGACATTGAGGTGTTGGTGACCGTTAGCTTTTAAGTGGTGAAACACACCACACCGCAACAGCGTGGAAGGCATTTCTCATAGATGTCCGCTCAACTGGAAAGAGGCCTACAGGTAGAAAAAGAAAAAGTAAATGCGCTAAAACACGAATTCGATGAGGAGATTGACGTGGAAGCTCTTGACGGATGCCTGCCCGAGGAGTCTCGCGGCAGCGGGGAGTGTGGAGACAAGCCGGCGCGGGAGCAACCACCGGCGCAGAGGAAGATGACCCGCAGCCCCAAATGTGCCCGTTGCAGAAACCACGGTGTCGTGTCTTGTCTCAAAGGCCACAAGCGCTTCTGTCGCTGGCGTGACTGTCAGTGCGCTAACTGTCTGCTCGTGGTAGAGAGACAGCGCGTGATGGCTGCACAAGTAGCCCTGCGGAGGCAACAGGCTTCAGAGGTGAGCGCGAGGGCCGTCCGTGTTTTGTGTTCACCAAAACATCTGTAAATGCAGAAAGTTAAATGTTGTGTGTGTGTAAGAGAATAGAAGGGAACAAAATTGAATGGAATGAATAGAATCTATTTTCCTAATATGAAGTTACTTAAGTGAGAGTGAATCTGAATCTCAAGTCTGAGATTCAGAATGTAGAATGCGTTATAAATTAAATGTATTATTATTATTATTATTAAGTGTAGCCTATTGTTGCCCGTTGCCTTCTACCCTGCGCCAAAGAAATTGTGAAAGTATAGAGCATTCACTCTTGAAATAATCTTACATTAATGAACAGACCAGTAAATGTAAATAATCTTAAAAGTTAAGTCACGTTTCTCAAAGAGTGTTACAGTATTGATCAATTTGGCGAGTATTGTTTTGTACTGTCTAATCCATTTAATCTTAATCTTAAAACTAAAACATTAACATAGCATTTGTTTAATTAACTAATCTACAGCCGGAGCACATCATCGCCTTTTCTTATATGGCTGACAAGGCATGATTGCAAATCACAGGGTTGGTTTCTGCACTGTCAATTAGTCTACTCACACCTGGAACATTAGGAAAGCCCCTGGAGAGACAAATGCCATATTTGTCATGTAAATGTGATGAAAGGTCGGTCATTTCTATAGGGTAAAAAAGGCTTGAGGTGCGCAGGTCCGTTCCGGAGGATGGCGTATCAGCGCAGCGCCAGAACACCGAGTATTCTAGCGAAGACAATCCTGGAGGGTAAGAGCTCATTTACATGGTTCTCATCAGCGCTCCCGCCAGACCGCTAGGCTACACTAAACAAACAGCACAGGTTCAGCAACTAGAGTGCCTGCATGCGCCGTCAGTGGGGACCAGAACTGTTTGTATTTTATTTTTGGTAATTAAAATTATGCAAATGATCTCATGCAATTACAATTTGTGTTTACTAGGGTTAGGAGACAACCTTTTAATCTCTCATCTAGCTCCCCTCTGAGAAAGAGATCCATTACTTAAACACAATTAAGACTGCATAATGACAGCCCACTCCTACTTCATAAATTTAACTTAGTGTATCTTCAACAAACTAGTTAAATCCACATGTTCTTTCATAACATGTCATTATTATTAAAAAAATTAAAAAATCAGGCTAATTGAAAGCCACCTAAATGACATACCTATTCCGACCCCTCAGGGTTTAAGCCCCCTGTGGCGGAGGAAGCCGCCTGGCCCAGGAGAGGCCAGTACCCCTGCGTCAGCGCCCGCATGAGGAAGAGACGAGCGTTTGCAGATAAGGAGCTGGACAGTGTGATGCTGGAGAGAGAGTTGAGACAGAGAGAGATGGACGAGCTGTCAGGCCTCCGCCTGCTTCACCCTGCCCTGGTGGGAATGCCCCCCCCTCACTGCTGTCCCCCGAAGGACCCCGGGGCTGCCCCGTACCCGCCCGTGTACAAATACAAACCAGGCCCAGTGCTGTATGAGTGTGACTTCCAGTGCTGCCCAGAGGAGATCCTAAAGACCCCGTCCACACAGGACAGCTGTGGGGCCTTCCTGCCACAGTCCAGGGCCCGGGGCCATGTGGAGAGCACAAGGGAGGGGTCACTGGAGGGCTGGGGCTGCTGTGAGGAGAGGGAACCCAGCCCTGAGTCCACCCGCATGCCTCCACCACAGCCCCAGCAGAGGGAGGGCCTCACAGCCAGCTCCTGGAGCCCAGACAGGGGAGAGGTGCTCCAGACAGACCCAGGTGCTTGGCCCGGCCCGGGCCCGGCCAGGGGGTGGGCAGCAGGGGTCAGCCAGAACCACGCTCAGCCCGGCTCTACTAAGAGACAGGCTGGGAAGCCCTTCCCCTTCTCTGTGGAGTCCCTGCTGAGAGCTTGAGGCTAACTGGGACGTGAAAGGCAGCCTGGTTTAGGAGCGTACACCCCGTTCTGCACAGTACACTTTCAGACCAAGTCCAAGGCCTCGGACATGAACTAAATTCTTTGCTGTGGTCGCATGTGAAATCCTGGGCCAGGCTTTGTCACAAAACCGGTTATTTTAATATCATGTTTTGTATAATATTTGAAGAGAATGTCCAAATTAGTTTCCAATCTTTCACTTTTTTGTAACACATTTCGTTAATTTCTGTATTCTGTGACTTTGACAATGCTATTCTTTGAACATCTGTTAATATATACTTTTGCTAACCTCAGACTGTGCTTTTTATTAATCTTAAATCACACTTACAAATACATTATTTAATTCCCTGATCCAAGCAGAATTCCAACTTTAAATACCAAAGAAAGAAGAACATGTACTCACGCACTGTTCTCCTCGGTCAGTGTTTTCAGAGAGCGGCCTCTTCTCATACGTAGTACATTAAATAGTACTGATGACAAAATGTAAGTTGAGATCTGAAACTGGTGCCCAGTTCTTTTACGTTTGAAATCAAAGGGACAACACTTTTTACTCTCTCTGTCTCTCTCTGTCTCTCGCTCTCTCTCGCTCTCTGTCTCTCGCTCTCTCTCTGTCTCTCTCTCGTAGGGATAGCACAAGAAAAAAAAATATTTTTACTTATTATTTCTTGAAAAGAAAGCTAGCAACAAGGGGAGAGCACAGAAAAGAAATGGCTGCAGACACACACACACACACACACACACACACACACACACACACACACACTAAAGGTTGCTTGTTTCCTTAAGCCTAAAAATACGTTTAAGGTTGACACATCTTTCAAGACACATTTGCCAGTGTTTTTTGTATCCACTACAAAATAAGACATACTGCATTTAAAATATGTATTCACTACTTATATTTGCAATATGATAGGGGACGCCTAGCAATATTTCAAGCATGTACAGAAATTAATCATTACGCAGGTCTATATTTCTGGGAAAAAATATAGATTATTATGGAATGTAATATCAAACGTTACTCATTCGTGTGTGATAAGACAGTGTGTGTTACTGCATCACCCAATTCCCAGCCAGGCAGAGGCATGCTGGGTAATATAGCACGGGGAGATAGGCCATTGTTGCCTAGGCAACATTGTTCTTCACCGTACTTCAACCTTGACGCTCGGCGGGTCTGTTTGCACCCGCATCAGATCCGTATCCCGTGTCGTTTCTTCCCCCTCCTTCTCTCCTTCTGTTCTCGGCGGTTATCTCGCCGATTTGAACGGCAGATAGTTTAGACAACTCTGGACCTCGTGGCGTCAACATGGTTTGATAGCGCACAGATCCCGCCTCTGTCTGAGGCTATCTCGTCGCATCTCGGAATGCAGATAGGCTTTCCTCCTGCCTCAGCACAAAAGGCTGGGCGCCTACACCTGAAGCAGCGCCGGCTTCCTTATTGGACTTCCTAT
>CM042859.1:440805-525805 GCA_023658055.1 Thaleichthys pacificus
GGGGTGAAAATGAGGTTATTGACATATAAAACTCAAAATGTTTCGATGTAAGGGTCCGAGATCTCAAATTAATAACAGCTTGCAGGACAGAACACAGGGCTTCTAGCTAGCTTGCACTAGCCTGGCAGGGCTGCTAGCTAGCTTGCACTAGGGGGTGGGCAGGTAGCCTGGCAAGGGCTGCTAGCTAGCTTGCACTAGGGGGTGGGCAGGTAGCCTGGCAGGGCTGCTAGCTAGCTTGCACTAGGGGGTGGGCAGGTAGCCTGGCAAGGGCTGCTAGCTAGCTTGCACTAGGGGGTGGGCAGGTAGCCTGGCACGGCTGCTAGCTATGGGGTGGGAATGGCAGGTTCCCTAGCCAGCTAGCTATGGGTAGGCAAAGAGAAGGGCAGGTTCGCTAGCTAGCTAGCTATGGGGTAGGCAAAGAGGATGGCAGGGTCACTAGCTAGCTAGCTAGCTATGGGGTAGGCAAAGAGAATAGCAGGGTCGCTAGCTAGCTAGCGCCAGGAGGTTTGGCAGAGTGCCTGGCAGGTCAGCGTGTCAACAGCGACGGAGGAGAGGCGTGAGACGGTGTGATTTGAGAAAACAGCTGGTGCCACTGCTGGCTTTCACCTGCCAAGATCAGCAACGGGTTTCAAATCCATTCAATCTTCCTTAATAAACACCCCCTTCCTCCTCCACACTAAAGAATAACAGTGTTACAGAGAGAGAGGGAGAGAGAGAGAGAGGAAGAGAGAGAGAGAGAGAGAGAGAGAGGATGGAGGGAAGCAAAGAGGGAAAGAGAGAGAGAGATGGAGGGAAGGAAGCAAAGAGAGAGAGAGAGAGAGAGAGAGAGAGAGAGAGAGGGAGGGAGGGAGAGTGAGGGAGGGAGGGAGGGAGGGAGAAAGGGAGGGAGAGTGAGGGAGGGAGGGAGGGAGAGGGAGAGTGAGGGCCAAACAGAGGATAGCCGAGAAACAATTGACTCAAATCGCCGTGACGATACATAGCACCAATAAAAGACTGCAATTACAAGTCTCAAGTTTCTCCCCAGCATGTGTTATGGCCATTCACAGGGATCAAAGGAGAAAGGGGGGGAGGGGCTGTCTATTTCAGGACGCTGTTTTAACTGGTACTTGACAGGATGAGTCTGTCTGTCTTGGCTTCACACCTCAGGTTCTGCTTGTTACTCTCTGACCGTTCTCCAATCATCATAACAAACCTGCTTCCTCTGATTTGGTTGTCTTCTCCTCAACATGCAGCTGATCACCGTGAGGGACGAGAATCTGCTGTGCGTCAGCTAGGAACCTGGGATTCCCCCACGCTCGTTCTCCACGCTCTGATTGACTGACCACATCCAATTCTTATGACTCAATAAATCACCCGTCCTAGGGTACGGTTACTTGATGCTGCATAAACAGGCTTCTAACGTGATTAATGAAACAGTAAACATAGGTACAATCTATTGCACATGATTATACCCGTAAATCGGCATGTTTTATGATGACACTTAATTCACTTTGATGGGAAAAGGGATGTTGCAACACTAAGGTGACTGTAATAAAATATATAATTATGCAATGCCAAATGCAAAAGCATTTTGTATGATTTAGATTAATGTTATTACCCTACAATTGGAACTATAAACATCCAAAAGTATTAATAGATACCAAATTTTCTGCACTTGTAATGATTATGAGTAATGCCTTCAGGAAATTTCCCCCCCACACACACACACGCACACACACACACCCACACACACGTCATAGCCATACTAAGCTGGGGCGTGTAACTGAGAATGGAGTGCTGTAGAAACAGAAGCTCTTTATAGCAGCGAGTCTCATGTCAATATTACTTTTTCCCCCTCGGCACACACACACAGATTAATTTCCCCGCTGCCATCAGCTCTCACCTCCCCTTCCACACCTGTGGGTGTGGAACCTGCTCTGCTAGCCTCACACATGCACGCACATACACACGCACAAACACACACAAACAACCTGATCGCATTTGTCCCTGCTGAGAGCCTAGTTCACCACCACCCCCCTACTCCTCCACCCCCCCTCCCTCCTCCTCCACCCCCCCTCCTCCTCCACCCCCCCCCCTACTCCTCCACCCCCCCCCTCCTCCTCCACCCCCCCCCCCCTACTCCACCCACCAAGGACAGTTTTTCCCCTCCCGAAATATTTGGTCAGTAACAGAAGCCGTTCTGTTTTGTGTTTTCACTTCAAACACACCTATTAATCACCTTAATCGCCCTCAATTAACCCCCTGCTCCAGATGCTCTCTCCGCACGTCAGACCAGGAACCACTTGCACGTCTCCTCGGCCAACCAGGTGATAAATCACAAGCGAGGCAGTCTGCGGTTCACACAGTACCACCACACTGAGGAACAGGGCCCAGGCACACCCTGGAGGGCAGAAGGCTGGTTCTGGTTCTCAGACCATGGTAGAAGTGGGCCGGCCAGGGCAGGGATGGGCCAGAGCAGGGCAGGGCAGGGCAGGGCAGGGTAGGGCAGGGATGGGCCAGAGCAGGGCAGGGCAGGGTAGGGATGGGCCAGAGCAGGGCAGGGTAGGGCAGGGTAGGGCAGGGATGGGCCAGAGCAGGGCAGGGCAGGGCAGGGTAGGGCAGGGTAGGGCAGGGCAGTGCAGGGTAGGGATAGGCCAGAGCAGAGCAGGGCAGGGCAGAGCAAGGCTAACCAGTGTTCCTAGTGGTCAGATTGGGTGATCAGCCTCACGCTCAGATTAGACCAGTAATCTTTACGACCTTCCCAATCACGAGAGGCACACAGCCACTTGGGGTGTACCGGCTGCACTCGCGTCCTCACGCGTCCTCATCGGGTTACTCACGCTGGTCTCACGCTGGTCTCACGCTGGTCTCACGCTGGGGCGCTGCCAACTGTTTGATATGGGAGATGAAAGAGCTCCAGCGCGACGTCGCAGATGGCATCAAGACGCTCAGATCGACGCAGACGCTGAGGACGCGTCGCGACAGGTGGGACAAGGCGAAGGTTAATCAGAGGTGCTCGGAACAGCGAGCTGCGTGACATTTACACACATTTAGTCTCTGTGTGTCGTATTTCACGCGACAGGGAACAAGAGAGAGAGAGAGAGAGAGAGAGAGAGAGAGGAGAGAGAGAGAGAGAGAGAGAGAGAGAGAGAGATGAGAGAGAGAGAGGAGAGAGAGAGAGAGAGAGAGACGAGAGAGAGGACGAGGAGAGAGAGAGAGAGAGAGAGAGGAGCTAGAGAGAGAGAGATGAGAGAGAGAGAGAGAGAGAGAGAGAGGGGGAGAGAGAGAGAGAGGGAGGAGAGAGAGAGATGAGAGAGAGAGAGAGAGAGAGAAGAGAGAGAGAGAGAGAGAGAGAGGGGGGGGGGGGGGGGAGGGAACATGTGGATGCGGTTTGACAACAGAAGGTGTCATGTCGTGTCAATGCAGCCTCAGTGCCCTCACCCCTGGTTTTCCCGCTCTCGAGAAGATCTCTTAAGACTGATCCTGCTAAGTGGACAGGACTGAGAGGGTGTGAACTTCAACAAATGTTCTTGTGGAGATAATTCGTTGGATAATTTGAGAACACGGCCATGATATCATCTCTAATTTAAGCGCAGGACTCGCTAACCCCAAGCCCTGAGAACTATCCTCTAGAGTTTTCCCTTCAAACTTGTGACTGACATGATTCACGAACCAAACATGTAGTTTTCGGATCAACTAGATCAGAATCAGGGTGAAAACCTTTAGGAAGGTACTTCTCCAAGAACGAGTCTCCCAGGCAACCGATATACAACCACAACAGAACCAAACAACCAACAACCACTTTCCCACAGAGCAGGAGGAGGTTTGGAGGAGGTGCAGAGCAGGAGGAGGTTTGGAGGAGGTGCAGAGCAGGAGCAGGTTTGGAGGAGGTGCAGACTAGGAGCAGGTTTGTAGGAGGTGCAGACTAGGAGCAGGTTTGGAGGAGGTGCAGACTAGGAGGAGGTTTGGAGGAGGTGCAGAACAGGAGGCAGGTTTGGAGGAGGTGCAGACTAGGAGCAGGTTTGTAGGAGGTGCAGAGCAGGAGGAGGTTTGGAGGAGGTGCAAAGCAGGAGCAGGTTTGTAGGAGGTGCAGAGCAGGAGCAGGTTTGGAGGAGGTGCAAAGCAGGAGCAGGTTTGGAGGAGGTGCAGAGCAGGCGCAGGTTTGGAGGAGGTGCAGAGCAGGAGCAGGTTTGGAGGAGGTGCAGACCAGGAGGAGGTTTGTAGGAGGTGCAGACCAGGAGGAGGTTTGGAGGAGGTGCAGAGCAGGAGGAGGTTTGGAGGAGGTGCAGACCAGGAGCAGGTTTGGAGGAGGTGCAGAGCAGGAGGAGGTTTTGGCAGTTCTGCTCCAGTCCCATCCCTCTCCTCAGAGCGGTGGGACCGGTCTTGTAAGAGGAGTCTCTGAGTGTCGTACTCCGCCTCCAGCTCTGTTGTGGCAACAGCTCCTCTTGAAGGCCTTGATGACGGACGGATGAGCGGGGAGACAAAGCAGGGAAGGAGTTGGGTTTAGTCACAGGGTGTCCCTTTGCATAAGGGGAGAGGTATGCTCTGCTGCTCTACTCAGTGTGTGTGTGTGTGGTGTGTGTGTGTGTGTGGGGGGGGGTTCGCTTTGTATGTGTGTTAAAAAAAGGAAAAAGGGAGGGAGGTGTTGTTAGTCCTGGCTGTGTTTCCAATAGAGTGGTTGAGGGTGTCAGGCCAGGGTTTTAGCCTAAGCAGAGCAGACTCACACTGGTCTTTATCAGATGAGCCCCGCCTTCTCAGCGTATGCAGGGATAATCTGGCTGTGGTTGATACGTGGTCCTGAGGGCATGACGGGTAAATGTGTGTTTTAACCTCACACACACACACAACCCCCATGTGCAGCTTCTTGAACAGGAGCTCAGGTGAGACTGCTGCTGCATGCTGTGGGAGTCAGTGAGACTGCTGCCTGCTGTGGGAGTCAGGTCTGAGACTGCTGCCTGCTGTGGGAGTCAGGTGAGACTGCTGCTCTGCTGTGGAGTCAGGTGAGACTGCTGCCTGCTGTGGGAGTCAGGTGAGACTGCTGCCTGCTGTGGGAGTCAGGTGAGACTGCTGCCTGCTGGTGGGAGTCAGGTGAGACCTGCTGCCTGCTTGGGAGTCAGGTGAGACTGTTGCCTGCTGTGGGAGTCAGGACAGGCGAGGGTGAAGTTCACACACGTCCAAACGACCTCTCCACACTGAGTATTATATTCTCACTCCATCACAGGGTGTATGTCCCCAACACCACACACACACACACACACACACACACACACCACACACAACAGTAGGCTCTTGAGTACACAACAAGAATATCCATTATTGTCAGGTCTCCTAAGAGCTTGTAGTTTCCAATCCCTTTATGCTCATTTATTATTTAGATGAACAAAGTATCCTAAGATGATAAAATAATTAATCTAATTTTAACTGCATACTCTCCATTGCCGCAGATGGACAAGCTATCAATGGAGAGTGCTGTCATGGTGGAAGGTTGGAAGGCGTGGAGTGGAAATGGCTCTGGAAGAATGTGTTCATGGTTCTCTCCCTCTCTGCCCCGCCACATCTCCCTCATTACCGCACTGAGTGAAGACTCTGAACTCAACACTATTATTTATCAATCACGGTGAGGGATAGCCTTTCCCGATCCGTTTTCACAGAGCAGACACACACACTCAGCACACACACACACACACACTCAGGACACACACACACACACCACACACACACACACACACAGCACACACACACACAGCACACACACACACAGCACACACACACACACAGCATACACACACAGAGCACACACACACACAGCACACACACACACACAGCACACACACACACACAGCACACAGCACACACAGCACACAGCACACACAGCACACACACACAGCACACACACACACACACACTTCCAGCCACTCAATCACTGTTGCTGGCTGGTCGTTGACATGTCAGCTAAAATACCGTTTCGCCCAAAACTGCTTGAATCAAGTTGCCCAAAATAGCAGGTCGAATCAGAAATGAGAAAATGCTTCAGTGCAGACTGATGAATGGAACTCGTGTTATTAAAACAGTGTGTGGGTTAGATGGATGAGTTTCTAATGTATGTTGTGGATGGATAGCTGGGAAAAAAAAAGATCTGACGTTAACAAGTACTGTTCAACGTTAGCGGATTGACGCATCCAATGAGCAGACGTTCTGCGTCGATCGAAGGATTGTGTTGCGACTAAGTGTTTTTCTTTTTCTCTCTTGGAAACCACCAGAAGAGAATCTGGTTCCACACTCGGTTCCAAACGATCTAGAGGTTCTTATGTTTAAGGAAAAAAGACACACATCTGAACTACAATCAAATTCCATATGCGAGGGTCTTATACTCTTTAGCTACTGGTTGAGCGGTCGTTTTAGGGCGACCAGAGTGTAAACCCTCCCCCTCTTCCTCCCTCACCCCCCCTCCTCTGACACGCACATGTGCACCCCCCCCCCCCCTCTCTCTCTCTCTCACCCCCCCCCCCTCTCTCTCCTCACCCCCCCCCCCCCTCTCTCTCTCACCCCCCCCCCCCCCCTCCTCCTCTCTCTCACCCCCCTCTCTCTCTCACACCCCCCCCCCTCTCTCTCCTCACCCCCCCCCCCCCCTCCTCCTCTCTCTCTCCCCCCCCAGTCCCACCCAGGTGCGTGTAGCGCCAGGACAGGACACGGAGGCTGCCTGGCACCTGGTTGTCAGACTGCGTGTCAGCCTTGACGCCCTGCCTCCCTCCTCCTCCTCCCCCTCTCCTCTCCTCCCCTGCCCCCCCCTCCCACGTTGTCACTCCATCTCCTCTATCTGAGTGGCATCGTGGGACCAGCGCTTCAGTCTCCCCCTCCTGGGATGTCTGGGTTCAGTCTAATGCTATTCCTTTTCTCTCTGGGTCAAACACTGTTGTCTGTCTCCACACACACACTGTCTCACCCACGGTGGAACCAAGCACACACACACACACACACACCACCTCACAACTGCACACACGCAAACATACTCTCACACACAGCAACGGGCACACAGAAAAATAGACACTGGATCCTTCGTCCGATCCCAGCTGTGTAAACAGGAATACAAGCAGCAGGGTGAATTCCACAGACATGGGATTTGATGGTAATGACTGTAATTAATGAAGCCGTATGTTTATGTCATGTTGTTCCTTAGCACCAGCACACATTACAACACGCCTTGCTCATTAGTGGCATACAGTGCACTGTGTGTGTGTGTGTGTGTGTGCGTGTGTGTTTAGGCATGTGTCTATAGGTGTGTGTGTGTTTGTGTCTATAGATGCGAGGGTGTGTGGATGCATGTATGTGTAGGCATGTGTCTATAGGTGTGTGTGTGAGTGTGTATGTGTTTATAGATGCGTGTGTGTGTGTGTGTGTGTGTGTGTTGAGGCTGGCAGGGCCTCCTCCCTGACTGGATGGGGACTCTCAGCAGGGATCGGCCAATTAATCTGGGACAAATTAGAATGTGTTAGTCTTGGAGTTCTACTGCATAAACTCACTGGAGAGGTGTTTGGCAATCTGGTTCAATGGTCCATGGAGAGAGAGAGAGAGAGAGAGAGAGAGAGAGAGGGGGGGGGGGGAGAGGGAGAGGGGGGGGAGAGAGGGGGGGAGACAGACACAATGTACTGTGAGGAGAAAACAGGGGAACGGGGAGAAGGAATGGGGGGAGGTCACGACCGTTCCCTGGGTACATCAGATCTGACATTTGAAGGGTTGTGGGGGGAGGTTTGTGTGTGTGTGTGTGGAGCTGGGGTGTGGAGGGGTGTGTGTGTGTGTTGTGTTGTGTGTGTGGAGCTGGGGTGTGGAGGGGTGTGTGTGTGTGTGTGTGTGTGTGTGGAGCTGGGTGTGGAGGGGTGTGTGTGTGATGAGATGTGTTCCTTCTTTCAGGGGGGCAGAACAAACGTCTTGCGGGTCAACAATCTGTCATGTGTGTGAGTGAGTGTGAGAGTGTGTGAGTGAGAGAGTGTGTGAGTGAGTGTGTGTGAGTGAGAGTGTGTGTGTGGACACAGGACACACAGCACTGCTAAGAGGCAGAACGTGGCAGAACTCATGTCTGGACATCAGCAGCTCTTCAGCTAAGTGGAGGAGGTAACCTGAGCCCTGACAGGCTGGCGAGGAGTGACAGGGGCTGATGGGATTGGCAGCCTCGGCTAGGCGTGCCCCCACCCCCTCCCTCCATCCCCCCTCCCCTTCCCCCCTGCCTCCTCCCCTCCCCTTCCCCCCCTCCCCTCCAGGTCCAAGGAAAGAAGTGGAGTGTGTGCATGTGCGTGTGCATGTGCGTGTGCGTGTGCGTGTGCATGTGCGTGTGCATGTGCGTGTGCGTGTGCATGTGCGTGTGCATGTGCGTGTGCATGTGCGTGTGCGTGCGTGCGTTGCTCCCCTCGTTATCTCTCTGCTTCTGCAGTCGCCACCTCGGTTTGCGATCGGCTCGTCACTGCCTCCCCCCCCCCCACCCCCCCCCCCACCCCCCACACCCCCGTCCCCAACACACACAACCCTCCCCACCCCCCCCCCCCCCCCACAAACATGGAGGATCTAGTCTACGCTGAGTGGAAACACGTGTAGTACACGCCACACGCGAGCCTGCTAGGCCAGGGTACCCTCAGTGTGTCTGCAGGGCCAGAGGGCCACGAGCCACGTCCACATCCTGCCCCCCCCACACACACACACACACACACACACACACACACACACACACACCACGGAGGACCGCACACAGCAGAGGACATCTGACGGACGTAGATCCTCAAGGAACATGATGACCCCAGGATAGATGAATCCTATTAAAGAACTTTATTCTACCTTGAACTGAACTCATCACAGAACCAGCTGGTTGTATGGCAGGTTGCCCCACTGTTCACTCTCACGTGTGTGTGTGTGTGTGTGTTAATGTATGGCAGGTTGCCCCACTGTTCACGCGCGCGTGTGTGTGTGTCGCAGTGAGACAAAGTGTATCTGGCCACCACTGATGCCAACATCACAGTTCACTCCATTCAGGGTTCATTGCCAGCTACTCATTTTCTGACACTTTTACAGCAGAGCAGTAAAATGATGAACTGCCAAGCCACAGGCAGGTGAAAGGGTGATGATTGGTTGTTGGCAGTCGCCATGGCATCACAAGAGCTGGCAGCAGACCAAGACTTCATGAAAAAGGCCTACCTGGTGTGTATATGTGTGTGCACGCATGTGTGTGTGTGTGTAGGTGTTGGCGCACGCACATGCGTGTGCGCGTTGTGCGTTGTCGTGCGACCGGATCTCTGAGCTGCGAGGAACAGTGTCAGTCAGCAGCTTTCTCTCACTGTGGGAGTTAAGATGGGAAAGCTGAACTAACAGAATAACCCTGTTCTACCTCACACACACACACACACACACACACACACTTCTGCCTGCACAGACCAGCAAGACATTACACAACACAAAGTTTAGTTAAACACATCCACCATGAAAAACTTTTTCCATCTCGCTACGAGTTTGTGTGAGAAGCCAGAGTCCCCGTGACTGACGGGAGATGAGAGTGCGTTTGTCTGTGCTCTGACATGTGGGTGTCAGAGTGATGGAGTCACGGAGCACGAAGCCGGGCGTCTGGGTGAGAGGCCGTGTCAGACCTGGAGGGGCGTGTGAAGATGACAGCGTCAGGCACACAACCTGAGATGTGAACATCTCAGGTTGTGTGCCTGTGTGCCTGGCTCTGCTCAGGTTACCACCCTCATCATCAATCAATTCTGGCTTCCTTTGAGAAGCGTCAGTTAAACTAAACAAAGCGAGAGAAAAAAAGAAGCTTTTGACAACATGAAATACCTCCAGGATTCCACCCTTAAACCCCCCCCCTTTCTCTTTCTCTCTCTCTCTCTACTTTTAGGATTATTTATTGATAATTCGTGATGGACAAGCTCAATTTGAGAAGCCACACGAAGCCCTGTGAGGCCCACGCAGAGAACACTGTCGCTTTAAATGAGTTATCTGGGAGAGGATCTGGAGTTAATAAGAACATCAATCTCCATTTAATCTGCACAGGAGAAAACCGACTCAAACAGCAGAGGTAGGTCTCATCTTTCTCCGGAGTCAGACGCTTTTATCGATACGCAGTCGGACCAAATGACGTTTGTTTTCATCTTCTGTTTTCTAGTTTGGCCGGCGCTCCTCTGTAGGGCGTTTCACTGTCTCTCCTCTGTTATTGAGAAAGATGCCTCCGCGCGTCCTCAGAGCCAAGGTGAAACGATGATGGAGAGAGTGGGGCAGATGGAGAGACGAGGAGAGCAGATGGAGGCTTTTCCCTTCTTCCTCCCCCCCCCCCCCCCCCCCCCCATCAGACTTGAAGCCAACCGTTGTCAGAGGTGACGCGTGATGTTCGACAACCTGAAGCCTGACATGAAGGCGTCTCACTGGGAAAGTGTCTGGTTGGTTCACGATGCCAGAGGACTTGTCTGACTAAATGAGAGGGAGAGAGAGAGAGAGGCTGAAGAGGATCTACTTCACCTGTCACTCGCTCGCAGCACACCACCAGATTAACTTGTCCCAGAACTCCACATACACAGACTTCACAACCCCCCTGACACCCCCCACACCCCCACCATCTAAAACCTTACTTTAAACCCAAGAAAACCCCACTTGAAAAAAAAAACCCACACACAGTAACCCAACCCCCACCTCAACCACCCACACACACACACACACACACGCCTCAGAAAGAGAGAGAGAAAGTTAGGCCCTTGCCAACGCTGAGCAAACAGTCACAGTCACAAAACAGACCCTGCTGTTGACACCCAGACGTAAGCTGTGGACAGGTCTGACACATCACTGACCTGTCACTCAGGAGGACTGGGGGGGGGGGGGGGGGTCAGGGGAGGACTGGGGGGGAGGGGGGGTCAGGGGTCGGTCTTCCGAAGCCGTTGGCGCCTCGCAGGAGCGGCCATGTTGCCCTAGCATTTTGGGGTCTGCAGTTATAATTTGCTAGGGAGGAAGGAACTCCTCACAGAGATCCCAGAGAGAAGCCTGGCTGGGCTCCTCGGAAAACTAACCAGGACATTCATCAACACGTCAACTGCTATAGAGTTGATCATCGTTCATCATAATTGACAGACAAGACTGGCGACTTGAAGGCTGAAGTGACCTCTTCACTCCTGTTGGTCGTTCTGCCAGCCTGACCTCCTCTCACCTGTGGAGAATGTGAGAGCTGAGCTAGGTGAGACCCCGTGAGACCCCGTGAGACCCCGTGCCTAAACAGAGGCCACTCAGTCCCAGAATGTGCACTCAGTCCGTCGACACCCAAGACCCCCCTTCTCATTGAGGAGAAGGGAAGCGTGGAGGGGAGGGGAGGAGAGGAGAGGAGAGGAGAGGAGAGGAGAGGAGGAGAGGGGAGGAGACGAGGGGAGGAGAGGAGAGGAGAGGAGAGGGGAGGGGACGCTGGGTCATGACAACGTCTCAGGTGTGGACGAGGCAGGCTGGATCCACACCTCCAGGATGAGGCGTCCCAGCCTGCATCTGGAAAAGCCAAATCCTGCTCATCAAACCACACGGTTCCTCTCCAGCTGAGCGGTTAGGTGTTTGGGTTTCCCGTGGTTGGAGGTTGGTGCTTCAATTCTCACCTGTGAAACTTTTCACGGAAGACAGAGATACTCGGACTGAAAAGTTGTTTCCTGACTGGTTCAGCCCAATAATGTGGTGTTCTGAGAACAATTGTTAGAAAGGCACATTTTAACGTATAAAATGGAAAGGATAGTCATGGACCATCTCCCTTTGACAGGCTACATATAGCAATGTTCTTGAATTAAATCCACATTCCCACTAGGAAGTCTTTATAAAAGAGGGGAAAAAACTATTTTATGACTCAGATGATAAGCTGTCTTCATTTCTCACAGTCGGATGAAAACTGACACATAAAAGGTAATGTGAAATAATAAAAAAGGCATTGCTTGATGTTGCGTCACACCCTCAGTAAGCTGGGGCTTCACAGACACTTTTTAAAGGAAGATAAAAAATATATATTTTAAAAAGGGAAATAATTTGGTTAGCCTCAGGCAAGTTATCCTGGATTGGAATTCATTTGGTTTCTGCTCAGACAAACATATTTAACCCTCCTATTATGTTGTGGGTCAATTTGACCCATTTCCACTTTTGAGTTGTCTAAAATACTAGTTAACCTCTCTTTTTCACCATGAAATTAAATGACTTTTCCTCATTAAGGGTCATGAACGATGTGTCGTGGAATGTCTGGGACGGGGGAGGCAAATATGAAGACAAATTAGATTCTAACACTTTTAACACTGTGGAAACCTCTGCACACCTGGACTCTCAGCACCCACTACTGCCCTCTAGTGGGGAAACGGGGAAACTATCTAACGGCAAGCGTAAGAACGCTTTAAGCGATGAAAACGCCACCATGGAGTAAAAAGGTGCTATTTTTGGCCAATAGAGACAAAAGCAACTTTGCAAAGATAACGTCAGAACGATCTGCCTGTCCTGGTCTGTACTTATCAGTGCGTTCACCCTGAGAAAATCTTCTTCACTCCAGAGAGACTAAACAGAGAGATTAGGCGAAGGGGCAGAGGTGACACAACGCCACCAATCAGATCAAGGGACAGGGTTCCCACGGCAACAATGTCTCCACAGGGCTCTGTGAAACAGACTATCCAGATGGGGCATCAAGACAATGTGTGTGTGAGTGTGTGTGTGTGTGTGTGTGAGTGTGTGTGTGTGTGTAACAGAGAGACTAGATAAACGCCAGCTGGCTCCAGAGGCAGGGCTGTATTCTAGATGGCTAGACCAACATGCACTTCTCTAAACATGGGAGAAAAGTGGAGACTGAAAAATCACAATCTGTCAGATAAACACACACAATCAAACACAGACACACACACACAATCAAACACAGACACACACAAACACACACCTTTCCCAGCGTTGTACCACAAAGGTGATAAGGATCCAGATAAGATGCCCTCGTGGGTGTGTGTGACTACATGCGGTCATGACAGTGTCCAGATTGGTGTTCTGGTTGACAAGGACAGGATTCAGCCAGGATCCCACACAGTTCTCTCCCAGAACCTAACTGCAGACGACAACACACAGTGATGTCTGTGCTCAACGTGTGGTGTCTGTTCAGATGGAGCCGGCTGGGTTGTCTATCACTGTAAGGGTTATTTATTTGTGTGTCAGGTTCAATCATCAGAGTGGATGCAGAGATCGCTCTGTGTATTTTACGGAATATCTCTCAGTACTCTGAACCTCCCCCTCCTAGTTAGTGTTGGAGTAAGTATTTGTGTGCACCTTTTCCATTTTGGTTTAAGGCAAACACAAGCAGACGTTCTATTTCACTGGTAAAATATCAAGAGTAAAACATTTTTTAATGAGCTTTCAACATCTGTGTGATGTGTGAAATTAAATATTTAGCCTAACCTCTCTGTGAGGTTTTAAGGGAAATTAATTATCCTATAAGAAGCATTTTGTTGTCTCTGCAAATTGAGTTTCTGTTCAAATAAATACATTTAGATGTTTGGATCAGTGCTTGATGTTAATTACACCTCTCCCTTTGAATCAGGCAATAATCCTGAGCAAAGATCAGGAATCATGCATAGTAGCTTTAAAACAAACCTTGGCTGTTGGTTCTGTTGCGTAAATAGGCCTATCAATGTGCATCATTAGTGTTTATAAGTAAGTGGGTTCGATGTTAAGAGTGTGGATGAATACGTTGCACAAGGTTGGATTAATCTTGCAGAAAATGTCTGAATTATACATGACATATGTTTAATTCGCTGGCTTGGAGGACACTTTGTAATTAAACTGTGGCCTCCTTAGTAGAGGCCAGGGGCCGGTTGCACAAAACACCTTACGTTTTTTCCTTACCTAGCACCTAGGCTGTTAAGCACCTGGAAGCACCTGGGAAGCACCTGGGAAGCACCTGGGAAGCACCTGGGAAGCACCTGGGAAGGACCTGGGAAGCACCTGGGAAGCACCTGGGAAGCACCTGGGAAGGACCTGGGAAGCACCTGGGAAGCACCTGGGAAGGACCTGGGAAGCACCTGGGAAGCACCTGGGAAGCACCTGGGAAGCACCTGGGAAGCACCTAGGCTGTCCCCGGGACGCAGTCTCACTCCACTTGCAAGTTCTGCACAAATCACAAAAAAAACATCTGGCCAAATATGCATATGTTTAATTAGCTGGCTTGGAGGACGCTTTGTAATTAAACTGTGGCCTCATTAGGAGAGGCCAGAGGTCGTTGCTAAGGCGTTAGCCTGTCCTTGACAACGAGGTTGCTCCCACACAGACAGAATACTGAAGCGGAATCCAGAGGAAACTGAAAACAAGAAACGCTCTTCCACAGCGCTTGTCTGAAATATTCAACAGATTGAATCGCAGGAAAATAGGTTGTATTGATCCAGTCATCAGGGCTATTATTATTCAGAACATTCCACCGACAGTTTGCCCTTTATACGGTTCCACGGCCCAGACTGCAAAGCAGGAAGTGTCCGACTTGGGGTCAACATATGGGACCTGGTGACTTGGACCGGAGGGAACAGACTGACAAGACAAGCCCTCAGCCCCCACCGTATTACCACACACACACACACACACACACAAGACAAGCCCCCATCATATTACCACACACACACACACACACAAGACAAGCCCTCAGCCCCCATCGTATTACCACACACACACACAAGACAAGCCCCCATCGTATTACCACACACACACACACACACACAAGACAAGCCCTCAGCCCCCATCGTATTACCACACACACACACAAAATATATATATATATATATATGCAAACACTTCTCTTCCCACACTCAAACTTATCTGACAAGAGAAACCTCCAGCTATTTCCTCTCTTCCTATTATTAAGTGTTTTCTTCCATTACTCCTGTTTTTATTCGGCAGACACAATAACTCTTAAATCAGGTTATGGAAGTGGAATGAAGAGGAGCGGTTGGCAGACTTTATTAACCTGTCTCACGGCGCGAATGGACCGCTGACAGGAAGCCAAGCGAGGCAGACGGTGCTGACTCTGATGCCGACTGCCTCGCAGAATGATTACCTCAGAGAAGGCCAGATGGGAAAGAAAGAATGGAGGCTGGAGGGGAGATGAAATCAAAAGAAATAAAAGGCCTTATGTGAAGTGCCGACTCCACAGCCCAAGGTTGTTCAAGCTGCTCGGAAAACACACCCGAGTTCCCGAAGGAGTAGATTTACTCAAGGAAAAGTGCCATCTACAAGAATGCTTTTGTGTAAAGGAAATGTACTGTGTGTGTGTCTTTGCAGATGGCAGGGTAAGTGAAGCGCAGTTCTGCACGATTACGATCCAACTCTGTTGCCCCACACTGCTATGTCACCAGTGACTGTTCTAAGTTTTCCTTCAGCCGTGATTAAATATGAATAAAGCCATTAGCCCTGTAGACTACATCAACATTCAGCAACAAAGAAACACTTGGACAGAATGAGGAGCGAAGGAACCTCTCCCTGTGTGCACATTTCAAAACTTTTTGATCAACCGTGTTCTTCCCTGTTTTTTTTAATAACTGTCAAACATCTGTAAACCCTAAAGGTGCCAAATAAAGTTAGAATTAAAAGACATAATTGAGTATGTTTAGAATAGTGAACATATATATACAGTAAGCCTTGCTGCTATTTGCAAAATTCTTACTTGATTGTAATAACATAAAAAATTTTAATCGTTAAAATAAATAGGCTTAATAAACTGTCTAGCGGTTGGCAATATCACTGCTCCAAGAATCAAATGACAGGCTTATCACATTCAGGTGTCTCGAGACTAGAATTGTTCAATCTTGTTCAACCTGGAGAGCTGCCTTCCTGTAGGTTTTTGATCCAACCCCAGTTGTAAATAACCTGATTTAACAGGTTATTAAGAAGGTTATTATTCGAATCCGGTGTGCCCATGCATTTTACTCACATAACAATTACATGGGAAAAAAAGTTGATATAGTGCGCCCTCGTGTGGCTCACGCCGTACAATCAAGATTATGTTTACGGTTACTAGGCAACCTCAAGACTGAAATAAAGTTTCCTATTGATAGCTAGCGCCAGCAACTTTCGCTACTTCGTAGCCTTACGCCTGGGGTCACCCAGCTACAAATTCGCAGAGCTAAAACGGGACGTTTTGGTCTGGGTTTGGTTTTTGATCTACTGTTACAAAGTCTAGACAACAACACGACGATGGCGGGTAAACCTGAGAAGCCTACAGTGGATATCGTCCATCAAAACTCAATTCATATCGAAACCATCAAGAAAGAGCAGAGATGCCAGAAGCTGTACACACGATTTAGCATCAACCCGTTCAAGAAACGTAAGCATCTTGAAGGAAACGTAAACATCAATCACCGTAGCCTTGCATTACTGTCACCGTCAGTTCTCAAGCTGTGCATGTCATCTTGTTTCAGTCCACGTTTTGACTGACAAGCCCATGTCCAAGAACACGCACGAGGAGGTGGAAGAGGACCGTGAGTAATCAGCAATGTGCCGTGTTTACGATGTTTTTTCAGAATGCATACCGCCTCTGCCTAAATATTTGTTTTCTACCCCAGCTGCTTTTCTGAAGGCCATTCACGATGCGTGCTTGGAACCAACCAAGAAATACCCTCAGCCCCGGACTGAGAGCCAAGAGATCGGATGGATATCCAAGCCTCTGGTATGAAGTGTGTAGTGAAAGTTCATAGAAATTCGTTAAATATACCGAATATAAAATTCCCTAAAGATACTTTACTTTAGTTGATGTGCTACTGTATTCCAAGTATTTGACCGACATCTGCACTCACCTCAAAACGATCTTGTCCACGATCAGATTGCTACAGACCGCAGTGATCGAAGGCTGAACTTTTCACGTCAGAACACGGAAATCACCAAGTACATGGATGCGGCATGGCGTCTGAAGGAGCAGACCCAGAATTTGAGCTAGATGTCATCTGACAGCTATCACACACTTGTGCTAACTTTATTAGTTAGTCAACATAAATGGAGAAATATCAGAGAATATATGTCTATGAAGCATGTTTGATGATTAAAGGAAAAATCAATGTTCAGAAACATTGAGGCTTGATTAGGGAACACTTTATCAGATGAGATGCAGGTGCAAATCACTGGCACCAGGTGCAGATGTTCATGTTGCCATGTGTGAAAAAAAATTGTTTATCCAGATCCATACAACACTTCTCATTGAATATTAATCATTTTGATAAAGGGAAAGGGCATAAATGACAGAAGTTCAATATTACAAAATGTCACACCACATAAGGTCAGGAATCGGGTTAAGGAGAGAGCTCAATGCAAAATGTTTAATTCATAAAAATCTCAAATCCACTATTGAAGTTAGCCTTAAACTAGAAGAATGTTTACTGGAATCTAGTCATTACAGTAATATGCAAAAGACAATAAAAGCAAACAAAAACATAATTATCTCTTGCTTGTCCAATTCCATGTTTGCTTATAAAACAGCACGAGAAAAAATGTCCGGAGTAATATTGAACTTGTGGTGGAATGGAGGTTTCCTCTCTGAATTTGCACTGACACTCAAAACAAATATAATATTACAAAATGTCCACATAGCACAGCCTGCACGGCCGTCTCTCTGCACGGCAGTCTCTCTGGTGAACTCCCCCCCCCCCCCCCCCCCCCCCAACAGTCAAAAGACAAACCCTTAGTTCATAGTCACAAATGCTCCATGAGAGATGTACGCTTGTGTGAAACCTGAAGTATGCTTCCATGAAGCCGGGTCAGGATCAGTATGAAGCCCTGTGGCATATCCAAACCCAGTCTAAGGACACAGACCAAGCGGTCCACCAGACTGCACTCTAGAACCTTCTAGAATCGGACGACTAAGACCGTCCCTTCATCTTCTTGCGCACGGTCTTTCCGGGTCGTTTCTGAGGATCACAGAAGAAGAAACACGTAAAAAAAAAGATCTAAAAAGACGTTTCTTCTCTGTTCTCATTTTGCAGATCACATTTCAAACCACTCGTGAGGTAAAACAGGAGAGTTCTGGTGACTTACGTTAGGTTTCTGTTTGCCTCCTTTAGCTCCTTGCCTTCCTCCCTTCCCTCCTCTCCCGTGAGCCGTCTTGGCGCGGAACCCTGACACATCGTTGTGGCTCTCCTTGGTGTTCCATTTCGCCCCACTCTTCTTTCCTCCAAAGCCAAACTTCTGGTCCTTGTGCTTCCTCTTGGAGTTAGGGTTCTTGGAGTTAGGGTTCTTGGAGTTAGGGTTCTTGGAGTTAGGGCTGTCGGGAAGATGTCAATTGGAGTTATATGCCCATTCTGATCTAAATGGTGTGTGTGTGTGTGTAGACGGCTTATCTTAACGTGACACAAAAAGCACATGACCACATATGGACTCTCAGGATGTGGAGGCTCTTACTCTTTTTTGTTGACTGCGTGTTTAGGCGTCTGTGTGGATCCTTTGGCGTTCGCAGCCCCTTTAGGCGTCTTCTGATCCCCTTCTAGGAAGTCTAGTTTGTCTGACATTCCTACGAGGGCGAGAGGGAAGAAGAAGAAGAGTGAATGAAGAGTCCAGGAGCAACGCGTTCGCTCACACTGAAGCTTCCAGGGGTCAAAGGTCGTTGAAATGTTCAAACCCACCCTTCTGATATTTCTTCACAGCCGTCATCATCGCCTTCTTATCCTTCTGTCTCTTCTGGATTACCTCCACTTGCACCTGGAACGACAAAGGGTTAACGTGATGGAAGAGGAAGAGTATGGAGTTAAAAAGGTAGAGCTATGACAAGGAGCAGAGCAGGACAGGAGTCTTGTCGGGAAAGCAAATCGAGAATGGACCAACCTTCTTGCCGTACTTCCTCTGTTCCCTCAGCTTCTTGGCTTTCTCTGATTTCTCCAAAATTGTCTGTTTACTGATAAGCTTCTTCCTGATCTGCAGAGAAAACAAAATGTGTATTTCATAAAGCGACCGTTCACTCTATAGATGCATCAGAGGTTAGAACTAAGACATAATCTCCTATATTTTTATCAGTGTGTTTTCAGCACGTTGTCTCATTATGAGAAAGTCTGCATTACCTTCTGCATTTGTTGATCCGTCTTGGCCATCTCTGCAAAGTAGTCTTCAGGTCTTTTGGTAAATATTTTGAGTTTCTTTAGACGTGGTAGTGCTTCAAGAACAGATGCTTGAGCTTGGCGATAGCTGGATGAGAGATCAATATTATTTACACGTTAACAGACACCAGCACATCCAAACGGATCGCGGGATATTCTGTATCAACACTCACAAAAACATCTCCCTTTGGAAGTCATCATCGGGATTGATCTCTCCACTGCTCTCATTGGCCAACTTGCCCTCAGCCTTGGCAATGATGTCATCTGCGGGCAGGTTGACCAGGTCTAACCTCTCCACCCAGGGAAGGTTCTTACTGAAGTCAGCGAGGCACATTTTCAAACCCTCCTGTGCAAGCATACAATAAAGTGTTTAGAAACATTGAGGCGGTGAGGGGAAGCAAAGCGAATTGCTGTTTGCTCTCAAATCTGTTATCCTTGATTTGACACAAAGTGTATGCGATACAGTACCAAGCATGTAACATCAAAAGACAACTTACATGATTGTTGACAAATTTCTTTGGTCTGTCAACCGTGATGTTCATTCCAGGTTTAAGCAGGCCTTTCGCGAACGCTTCTTGAAGCTAATAGAACATAATACAACAAAGGATGACTCTGAGCTTATTGTACTTTTGAAACTGACTTGCTGTTTTATATTGCTAAGTTATTTATGTATAACTTGTGGTAACCTAGAAGTTTGTGTTGGTTCAAATGCAGCACAGTAGGATCTAACTAGTTGATTTGTTAGCATAGCTAAGCTATTACCGCTTACCGCTCCATCTGACATTTCGCTGTTTTCATCCTCAGATTCTTCACCCAACTGCACGTCCTCGTCAGAAACATCCATTGTATTATCAATTATCACCATTACACACAAATAACTTTAGGTTATGGGATGGATGAGGCAGACTATTTGGCTAGTTGTACGCTACGCGATTGATCTCTCACACATGGAGCAAAAGCGTTTCACGTGTGGAGGTAGTGATCATTGTAAACGTTCCGCCCAACATAATGTCCGCTACAACAACTGCAAGATTTCTAGGTTCCTATGCCGAACATATTTGGCCCCTGGTTTTGCAGATTTCACACTCAAACACATAATTTAAACTCCCTAATTAAGATAAATATTACATAAGCATTATTTATCATCCACAATATTATAAAACGATTGTCTTTGCACTCCGTCAGCTATTCCATGTGTCCTTAGAGACCCGACACAAAATAAATGCTTTTCCATAGCGATAGAATGTCTAGCGTTCTTTTATACTGCTTGTTTAGAATAATCAGAGGGGAAAAGTGTCTTCAAGAAAAAACATAGAAACATAGAAGATGCAATGAATTAGCTAGGTTAGTTTTGTAGTCAGTTTTATTTTTTATTTTAAATCAAGGTAAGTAACATCAACCGCTGGCTACAGACAGTAGGCTACGAATTCCTCATACCAGTAGAACTAGCAAAGTTTAGGGCAAAATGCAGATCAAAGTCAAGCAGAATGTGTTTTCTAAATTGTTGTGTAGTTTCTAATATAGCTACAGTAGGCTACTGGAAATACATTCTCATAGCTTGAGTTTGCCACATCTTTAAGATTTAAGGCTTTCGTGGTTTCTTCTTCTTATAATTCTTCACTGGCACTTTTTATTCCCCAGCGTTGGCGTGCTAGGAATGTAAAATGTCTGTGGTTGCCCAGTGTCACCACATGTTTGGACTACGGCCAGGAGTATTCAATAACCTGTGCTACTTTGATGATCACACTGTCATCTTTCCATCTGGAAACAACTGTGTACGCTACAATATTGATCAGAAATGTCAGCGGTTTATCCCAGGTAGGATATATCCACAATCTATCTATCTTATTTGGACTTTGCCATATATCTTTACAGTAAATTGATTTAATATACATAACGCTATTATTTAGTCAACCTTAGCTAAATTCAAGGCATCTCGTGAGAACTCAAGAGATCCGTTTATTTATTCCGCATGATTCTTTGCCTCTCAGGCCTCGAGAGGAGCCAGGGAATGCACGCCCTGACCATCAGCGCCAACCGCCGTTACCTCGCGGTGTCTGAGTGCGCCGACCGCGCCACCATCACCGTGTACGACCTGCAGCACGAGCAGAACCGCAAAAGGAAGGTGCTGACAGGGGGAGACACCCCTGTGCGCGAGTTCGTCTCCATAGCGTTCTCCAGCGACTCTAAGTATCTGATTGGCCAGTCTGGGTCTCCAGACTGGACGCTGTTTTACTGGATGTGGGAGAAGCAGAAGGTCCTGGCTGTGGTAAAGACCACTAGTGCTGGGAACCCTATCAACCAGGTGTGGAAGAGATGAGAGATCACTGAAAAGCCTTTTTGAGAAATGATTCAACTGAACATTGTTAGGTCAACGTGTCCAAAACAGCAGTCTTCTAAGGGGCGTGTATGTCACATCCTGTTGTGTCTCTGTTTTCCCAGGTTACTTTCAACCCTTTTGACAACACTCAGATCTGTGTGACAGGAAGTGGCGTCTTCAGACTCTACCGCTACGCAGAGGGGGCGCTGAAGCCGTCCACCTCCCAGAAGCTGGAGTCCTGCAACTTCCTGTCCCACGCGTGGATGTCTGACGAGCGGGTCATCGCCGGCACGGACACCGGCCGTCTCATGGTGTTCGAGTCCGGGGACCTGCGCGGCGAGATGAGCGTGATCTCCAAGACCTCAACCTCACGCGAGCACAAAAGGTGAGCAGAGGAAGAGGGGAAGAAAAAAAGAAATCCCGCTTTTCGTAAGCAGAGCGTCAGGTCCACTAGCAGGTGAAGCCGTATAGCGTCAAACCTTTCAACGTTCACAGTGTGTCATGATGTTTATTTATTTGTTGGCAGTGCCACAGGCACACGCGATGACAAGGCCCCTCCTCAGTTGCCGCGAGTCACCGCGATCACGGCGTACTCCAAAGGCTTTGCCTGCTCCGCCGGTCCTGGGACCGTGTGGATGTTTGAGAAAACCGAAGACAAGGACAACTACAAGAAGACCAGACAGATCAAGGTGACATCATCTGCTTTCCACCCGTGTCTGGAACCAGAAGAAGAAACCCTATCTGATCCTGCACCAGCTGGTTCCAACGCCTCTAAACATAGTGTGTGTGTGTGTGTGTGTGTGTGTGTGAACCAGATCCCTCCAGACCCGTGCAGCCAGGAGCCCAGCCAGGCCCAGCAGCAGCAGATCGTGTCTCTGGTGATCAGCCCCTCGGAGGAGGTGGTGGTGACCAGCACCGACCAGGGACAGCTCTACAGCATCACCCTGTCCTCCACTGAGACCAACAAGGTCTCTGCAACACACACCCTGCTGTTTACATAGGACAAGCACAATCAGGCATATTTCCAAGTGAGTTACACAGACGAGGGGTTTGCTGTGGTGGGCTGTGGGTTGTCTAAAATAGACAGTCATCGCCAAAAATCTGAGCACTTCCCCTGATTGGCTCTTTAAGGTATTGTAAAGTAAGAAAGAAAGAAAAAGTACTTCAGATTACAAAGTATTTAGTTAGACCCCTGTGAACAGCCATCTCTGAACGTAAATCGTTTTTTAAGATCCATATTATTTATAGTCAAAGTGAATCAAGTGTAGGTAGGGGTGTTGTTTATGCTGCACATACTGACTTTGTCGTGTGTGTGTGTGTGTGTGTGTGTGTGCGTGTGTGTGCTTCTCTAGGTGGAGCATACCCACTTTGAGTTTCTGTCCAACTCCTTCCACACGGGCGCCATTACTGGCCTGTCCATCTGCATCCGTAAGCCCATCATTGCCACCTGCTCCCTCGACCAATCAGTACGCATCTGGAACTTTGAGACAAAGTAAGAACTAGTTTCACAGTCGTTAATTAAACTGACAGTAAATCTTCTCTTCTGAAATGTGACGCAGCCATCGAAAGAAAACGTCACAGGTTGGCTTGATCTTAGTTTGACAAGTGTCTGGTTTTAGATGGGTGCGTCTGTGATTGTCTTCCCCCCAGCACCCTGGAGCTGTATAAGGAGTTCCAGGAGGAGGCTTACAGCATCGCGCTGCACCCCTCCGGCCTGTTCCTCCTGGTGGGCTTCTCAGACAAACTGCGTCTGATGAACTTGCTCATCGACGACATCCGCACCTTTAAAGAGTTTAACGTCAGGGGCTGTCGAGAGGTCTGACTCACACACTACTCCAGCAGGCTGCCAGCCACACTGAGCCTTTTAATCATATTTTTATGTAACGTTTATATAAATATGAACACCGTAGAGACTGGGTGAGCGCTAATGGAGTTGCTGATTTCTCGGTGTTCCTTCCTCTGCTCAGTGTGTTTTCAGTCATGGGGGACACCTGTTCGCTGCAGCCAACTGCAACATCATCCATATCTACTCCACCACCACAACTGAGAACATCCTGAATCTCAAGGGCCACAGCGGGAAGGTTAGAACAGGAGGTTCTAACCTACTTCAAATATGAATCGGTGATTCGGTTTGAATCGCCATTGGCTGAACCTTCTAGAACACTGAGCAGATGTTTCCCTGCTCTGTCTGTCTGTCTGTCTGTCTGTGGTGCAGGTGCGGTGCGTTGCCTGGAGCGGGGACGACAGCCGGCTGGTGTCGTGTGGGATGGAAGGAGCGGTGTACGAATGGAACACTCTGACCGGCATGAGAGAGGCGGAGTGCGTCCTCAAGTCCTGCAGCTACACCGGCGTGACCTTGTCCCCCGACGCCAAGTCCGTCTTCGCCGTGGGGGGGGATTGTACGCTGAAAGAGATACAGGATTGTCAAGTAAGACCGATATATCTCCCATGATGCTTAGCGGCCCTGTCAACGATGAGCAGTGACAGTCCTGATAAATGTTGGTCTCTCAATAGGGAGTTTAAACGTTAATAATTTAGTGGGATATCAACTCACATGTTTCATGAGCTATTGTCTTCTGTCTTTTCATGTAGGAATCGTCCCTCGAGGACCTGCTGATATTTCTGAGAGAATATTGATGATTTCCAATTTATCAAACTTAAATCATATATTTTTAATGGTGTCAGTTTTTCTCGCTGTGGGGAATTTTCCAAGTGAGAAAGAGCATTTCAATATCCATCATAATCACTTGAGTCTGAGCAGTCCATTAACTTCACATTCAGCCGTCAGTTCCGTTCACGGAATGACATGTCAGTTTTGACAGCCAATGAAAGTCTCGATTCAGTTAGTCGGTTGGACTTAAACAGGAGCTATTTTTGTCTGCTGGGATTCAGACCCCCAAACAAACATAAACATCTCAATTGTGAGAGAGAGGCAGAGAGAGAGAGGCAGAGAGAGAGAGCTTCCAGCAAATCCTTAACACCACAGTGGTTTTGCCATATGCCTCTTCATCGTCATCCAAAGCGAAATGCAAACAAAGTTTTCCTGGCAGAATGAGAGTCCTCATGCTCGGAAAATCAAACATCAGGCGTACAGCTCTTGTTTACATGCAAACAATTAAAACCCAGGACCTGGTGTGACATCATCTTACCTTATTCTCTCTTTCTCTTCCTTCGTCCTTCGCTCTCTCTCTCTCTCGTCCTCTCCTTCCCCTCCAGATCCTCCGGGAGGTCTCTACTGATGAGGTGGTGTACACCACCATCGCTCTCTCCCGTTCAGGACGCACCCTGTTCGTCGGCACCTCCCTGGGCACCGTCCGAGCCATCAAGTACCCCCTCTCGGCCCACAAGGACTGGATCGAGTACCAGGCCCACGCCTCCCCTGTCGCCAAGGTCTGGTTCTGAGCGAGTGAATGGCTGAACGCAGCCACACAACGCGAAACCCGTTTGCTTTCATGCTGTCGTTACAGGCCTGTAGAACCATGCATAGGCCATGGTTTACGCTTGTTTAACTCTATGGATGACAGGTGATGAGGGGGTAGGTGTGGCTCTATGGATGACAGGTGATGAGGGGGTGGGTGTGGCTCTATGGATGACAGGTGATGAGGGGGTGGGTGTGGCTCAGTGGTGGAGCGTTTGAGAGCAGATCAAGAGGTCATAGGTTCAAATCCCCCCCACATACTGCTGAATGATTCTGATTATTATCGTTGTTATGACGACAATGGAGCTGTGACGCCCGCGTCCTCGCCACCAGATGGCGATCACGTTCGATGACCAGTACCTGCTGACGGTGTCTGAGGACAGATGCCTGGTCATCTGGAAGATCATCGATAAGGAGGGCCGAGGCCTCAAGAGAGACAAGCAGGTCTCGTACGCTGAAGAGATCCTCATCACCAAGTGTGATCTGGAGGAGAAGGTAAACCTCTCCGTGGTTCTCGATCACGCCTCTGGTGACCTGCATGACACAGCACACACAAGCTAGCAGTCACACACAAGCCAGCAGTCACACACAAGCCAGCAGTCACACACAAGATAGCAGTCACACACAGCTATCCTTGCCTTCTTCTCCGCCTACATCTCTCCTTGTGTTCCCTCTCTCTTCTCTCTCTCCTTGTGTTCCCTCTCTCTTCTCTCTCTTCTCTCTCTCCTCTCGTTCTCTCTCTCTCCTCTCGTTCCCTCTCTCTCCTCTCGTTCCCTCTCTCTCCTCTCTCTCCTCTCGTTCCCTCTCTCTTTTCTCTCCTCCACCCCAGAACCAGAACATGCTGGAGCTGAAGACTCGTGTGGAGGAGCTGAAGATGGAAAACGAGTACCAGCTGCGTCTGAAGGACATGAACAACAATGAGAAGCTCAAGGAGCTGAACGATTCCTTCATCCACCAGACAGAGTCCATGAAGACTCAGATCCAGGTTGGGCTTCACTCGACACAAGAACCCTCCACTATAAGGCATCGTCATATGTGGAAATAACTTACGTGGACACACAAACTTGTCATGGAGTCTGGGTTAGTTGGCAGTGCAGAGCTACAGGCAGGCTGTGGGCCAATGTCGTTGTGGGTGGAGGTGATTTGAAATGCTACAAAGTGTTTTTGTACGGAGTATTCACGGTATGTGTGTAAAGACGGGACATGCCTACACCACCTTTATTGTGTTCAGCCCATCTCACTGCCACAGTAGATTCCCTTTCACAGGGTGCTCTCCCCTCATCGTATTCCCTGAGTGTGCTTTCCTCTCCAAGTTAGACCTGATAAGAGTTACCCTCCGGATCAATACATGGAAATCAGATCTGAAAGTGTCTGACACGGAAGGTGACCACTGGAATGGAAATCTACTCTCTTCTACTCGTACTTCACCCCCATCCCTCTCTCCCTCCCCCTCTCCCTCCCCCCTCTCTCTCCCCCCTCTCTCTCCCCCTCCCCCCTCTCTCTCCCCCCTCTCTCCATCCCCCTCTCTCCCTCCCCTCTCTCCCCCCCTCTCTCCCTCCCCCCTCTGCCCCATCTCTCTGCCCCATCTCTCTCCCCCCTCTCTCCCTCCCCTCTCCCTCCCCTCTTCCCCCCCTCTCCTCACCCCCCCCTCTCTCCTCACCCCCCCCTCTCTCCTTCCCCCCTCTCTCTCCCTCCCCCTCTCTCCTTCCCCCGTCTCTCTCCCTCCACCCTCTCTCTCCTTCCCCCCTCACTCCCCCCCCCCTCTCTCTCCCCCCCTCTCTCTCCCCCCTCTCTCTCTGCTGGAACAGGTTCTGAGGACAGAGAACAACAATATGGAAGTTGCTCACCAGCAGTACACATCAGAGATGCTGGACAAACATTCCAAGGAGCTGCAGGACTTAGGTAAAATCTCCCTCTCTCCATCTCTCTCTCTCTCTGTCTCTCTCTCTCTCTCTCTCCATCTCTCTCTCCATCTCTCTCTCTCTCTCACTCTCTATTCCATCTCTCTCCATCTCTCTCTCTATTCCATCTTCACTCCATCCCTATCAAACAGCCCTCAGGGGAGTCACCGCAAGACCAATCCACGGTGGTTCTTGTTTCTCGATTTCTACGTTTGTCTTTTTTCCTGGGTTCCTCCAGAGGCAGCCAACAGTCAGAAGCTGATGCAGGAGTATCAGAAGTACCAGGAGCTGCAGGTGGAGTCTCAGAGCATGCAGGTGGACTTCCAGGAGCAGCTGCAGAACATGGAGAACTGCAAACTGCAGGCCCTGGAGGACCTGACCTTCCACTACGAGGGCAAGATGCAGGAGAAGGCACTGCTGCTGGAGCAGGTAGGAGGCCCCCCTCCCTCCCCCCATCCCTCCACCTCTCCCACCCTCCCTCCCCCCATCCCTCCACCTCTCCCCCCCTCCCTCCCCCCATCCCTCCACCTCTCCCTCCCTCCCTCCACCTCTCCACCTCTCCCTCCCCCCCTCCCTCCACCTCTCCCTTCTTCCCTCCCCTGCTGTGACACTGATTGGAAGCGAAGAGACAAATTAATCCAGGAGCTGCAGGTTCTCCGTGGAGGACGTCCGGGGAATCGCTCAGGAAAAGCCCCGTCGCCCTCCATCAGGGCTAACGGCGGCGTGAGGCGCGTGTGAGCGGGGGCCACGGGCGACCGGGGGGGCCTGCATAATCACCTTATTAAATCCCTGTGAATGTGATGTCATTAACAGTGGATGGGAGGGGAAGGCCGTGCATGCAGAGTGGTGCTAGCTCAACCACCAGGGACACCCCAGGAGAACGGGGAGGGGGGAGCGGGGGGGCGTGGAAGGGGCAGAAACAACATAACAATAGGATTATCGACTGTTCATAAAAACAGTCCTTGGATGTCTCTCTGACCTTTTATGGACGAGGAGAGCTCCCGTCGTCTGGGTTTAAGGACGAGGCCTGGCCGAGGAAGCTAATATGGACGTGTAGGAATGATCGGGCTCTCTCTCACTCTCACTCTCACTCTCTCGCTCTCTTTTACCTTCACATCTCGCCGGTTTACGAAATTCCCACCCAACTGACCTCTCTCTCTCTCTCACCTCCCCTCTCTCTCCCCCCTCAGTCTCAGGAGGAGTGTCGTACGCAGGTGTGTGAGTTTGAGGAGTCCAGGAAGCAGATCGAGGAGGACGGGGACAGGGAGATCCAGGACATGCGCGTCCGCTACGAGCGCTGGCTGAAGGACGAGAGGGACGACAACCTCCGCATGAAGGGGGAGAACGGCATCCTGAAGAAGAAGGTAGAGGGATATGACACGCCCACACACACACCCACACTCACACACACACACACACACACACACACCCATACACACACCCACACTCACACACCCACACACTCACACACACACACACACACCCACACACACCCACACCCATACGCACACCCACACACACCCACACACACCCACACTCACACACACACACACACACCCATACACACACCCACACTCACACACCCACACACTCACACACACACCCACACACACCCACACCCATACGCACACCCACACACACCCACACACACCCACACTCACTCACACACACACCCTCACACACGCAGTCAGCACTTCCACGGTGCTACGGTAGATCATGATTACAGCCCATCAGACGAGGCATGCGGCAGGTTTAGCCCGTCCATCTGGTCACACCTCAGCCTCGATACACAGTGCATCCCCGCTCAATAGGCCATGGAGCGCTGTAATTTAGAGGGATGATATTCATTCAGATCCCTGTGGAAAGTCACGGGATCTCGATCCTCTGGCTGTGTGCTACGCTGGCTCCCTGCGTTGTGCCTTTATTGAATTTCTGTTCTAGGAGCCGATTTTTACATTCACTACATGTGTTAGGGACGGTGTTACTGCCCGATCGGATATCGAATGTGGTTCTGTTATGGGAAGCCATGCAGTATACTAAAGGCATTATGTTGTAAGTGACAAAATGAGTTATGTGTTGACTGATGACATTTTGGTCTCTCGCTGCCTTGCTTCCTCTCTGCTGGCTGCTGTAATCTCCACACTCCCACACCCTGACCCTCTTCTCCTCACCTCCCTCCTCTCCCTCCCTCCCTCTCTCTCTCCTTATCTCTGTTTCTCCCTCCCTGTGTTCCTCTCTCCCTCTCTCTCCCTCTCTCTCTGTTCCTCTCTCCCTCTCCCTCTCTCTCTGTGTTCCTCTCTCCCTCTCTCTCTCCCCCTCTCTCTGTTTCTCTCTCTTTCCCTTTGTTCGTCATTTTATCTCTCTGTTCCTCTTTCTCCCTGCCCTCTTTTCCTCCCTCCTCCCCTCTCCTCCTCCTCTCCTCTTCCTCCTCTTCTCCCCCTCCTCTCCTCCCCCTCTCCTCTTCCTCCTCTCCTCCCCCTCTCCTCCTCTTCCCCTTCCTCCCTCCTCCTTTCCTCTTCCTCCACTCCTCCCCCTCTCCTCCTCTTCCCCTTCCTCCTCTCCTCCCTCCTCCTCTCCTCCACCTCACCTCTCCTCTCCTCTCTGTAGTTCAGCAGTCTGCAGAAGGACATTGATGAGAGGAACGTGAACATAGAGAAGATGAGGCTGGAGCTGGAGAAGCTGCAGGGCATCATCAAGGTTCTGGAGAAGGACGTCCTGGCCCTGAAGAAGGAGATCCGGGAGAGAGACGAGACCATCCAGGACAAGGTGTGTGTGTGTGTGTGTGTGTGTCTGTGTGTGTGTGTGTGTGTGTCTGTGTGTGTGTGTGTGTGTCTGTGTGTGTGTGTGTGTGTGTCTGGATGCGTGTGTGTGTGTGTGTCTGTCTGTGTGTGTGTCTGGATGCGTGTGTGTGTGTTGACTAGAACAACCTGAAACGACACAAAAACAATTTCAACTTTAAACATTTGAACAGGAAGAAGTCCGACCTCAGTATCTCCGTTTTCGCTTTATAGAGAAACACTTTTCAGCCCTCTGGAGTTCCTAGCAGTGCCCGGCGCTGGCCAGGCCAGGTGCCTGCTGTCCCCGGCGCTGGCCAGGCCAGGTGCCTGCTGTCCCCGGCGCTGGCCCTGAGAGAGGGAGCGCTGTAATGAATAGTCACAGTACCAGCTTGTGGTGTCAGCCTCAGACACCTCCCTCTCACTCATCCATATTCCCTCATCCTCTCTCTTCCTACCTTTCTCCCTCATCCTCTCTCTTTCTACCCCTCTTTCTCTCTCTCCCTCTGTCTCTCATCCTCTCTCTCCCTCTGTCTCTTTCTCTCTCCCTCTCTTAGATAAGGTTACCGTAATGGCAGACCCTCCTTCTGCATATTTAGATATCTGTGTTGTTATCAGAGGATTGCTGCTGTGTTGTTTTGAGTTTCAAGTGTCAAATCTGTTAGGATCCATGATGTGGAAAGGCTCTCATCAACAAAGCAGCTTTGGGTGATGGATGAGACGGAATTTGCATCCCATGCGCAATCTTTTTCTGCGGCGCGGACCCTAATTGATAGCTGTCTTTAATGTGCACATGTCACAGATACAATCCTGGAAGAGATCAGCTCCAGAACTAAGGAGGGCTTTTCCAAAAGCTAATTGGATGAACAAAAAAGTTGATTCGACATGAGAAGGAGGGCACCAGTTAAAATGTGAATCGTCTACTTCATGAATACAGTTTTGCTGGGGTGGGAGGTGGGGGGGGGGAGAGAGAGGGGGGGGGGGGGGCACAACATCTGCCGCCAAGATGGTTTGTTGTCAGATTAGTTTTCGCGGTCTCTAATGATAATTCATCTGAACATTAGAGGCATCGCCTGAAGTTAAGTTCAACATTAGATTTGGCTCTCCATATCTTTATTGTCCGACATTAAGTGACATTTCTATACAGCTTCAATGAATATCATATAATATGAAGCCTTGGTTGCATGAAAGAACCATTAAACTTTAGAGAAGTACTGAAAGCAGACCTCAGGTTGGAAATTGTTAATTACATGGATTATAAAACAACATATGGTACCCTGTAACATAACTACACTGCATAACCAAGTCATATTCCATGAGTCATTACCTGAACATAAGATGGAGGAGATTTAGTACAAACACATACCAAACACATACCAAACACATACCAAACACATACCAAACACATACCAAACACGTTGAAAACCGAGGCCTTTCTTCTTGTGCAGGAGAAAAGCATCTACGAGCTGAAGAAGAAAAACCAGGAACTGGAGAAGTTCAAGTTTGTTCTGGACTACAAGATCAAGGAGCTGAAGGGCCAGATTGAACCCAGAGAGAACGACATCAGAGAAATGAAGGATCAGATCCTAGAGGTGACAAACTGACCTTTGACCCCACGGTGAACTCTTAGGAGCGTCAGAGGGCAGTAAGACGCCTCTACAGCCATCGCTGTCTCAGACTCTAACACTTTTCCAGGGAGAAAATAGATGTTTTATAGATCCTCAGCCAAAAGTCCCAATTACTCAGCAGCAACAAAAGGAAAATCCATCGTGACTAAAACAAGTCACTGTATCAGTTTTACTTTCCTGAACTCTCAAATAGAAGAAGCTTCTGTTCATCCCCTTGTCAGCAAATGCTGCTTTGTAAGTGCCAACTGAGGGTCCTGTTCATTTAAATGGAAATGAGTGGTTGGTATAGATTGAGGAGGATCAGGTCCTAGATTACGGACGGAGCGCTCTGTGAGGCGGAGGGAGGTTTGGGGATCAATATTCTGGAGTTTTTTCCTTCTGCAGATGGAAGAAGAACTCAGCTCCTTCCACAAGAAGAACAACAAGCAGGAACTGGACATCACCGAACTCAAGCTCAAGCTGACCGCCACCGACAAGGAGGTGCACAAGGAGATGCAGAAGGTGTGTTGAGGCCGCAGTGTGTGTGTGTGTGGACGGTACACGCGTGTTCACATTTAAACCAAAACGTAACCCAACTCCAGGAACGCAAACATAACACGTCTAAAAACCGTGCTGAATTTTTTCTCGCCCCTCTCCTACCCTCGCCCCTCTCCTACCCTCGCCCCTCTCCTACCCTCGCCCCTCTCCTACCCTCGCCCCTCTCCTACCCTCGCCCCTCTCCTACCCTCCCCCCTCTCCTACCCTCGCCCCTCTCCTACCCTCGCCCCTCTCCTACCCTCGCCCCTCTCCTACCCTCGCCCTCTCCTACCCTCGCCCCTCTCCTACCCTCGCCCCTCTCCTACCCTCGCCCTCTCCTACCCTCGCCCCTCTCCTACCCTCGCCCTCTCCTACCCTCGCCCCTCTCCTACCCTCGCCCCTCTCCTACCCTCGCCCCTCTCCTACCCTCGCCCTCTCCTACCCTCGCCCCTCTCCTACCCTCGCCCCTCTCCTACCCTCGCCCTCTCCTACCCTCGCCCCTCTCCTACCCTCGCCCCTCTCCTACCCTCGCCCTCTCCTACCCTCGCCCCTCTCCTACCCTCGCCCCTCTCCTACCCTCGCCCCTCTCCTACCCCCGCCCCTCTCCTACCCTCGCCCCTCTCCTACCCTCGCCCCTCTCCCCCCTCCCGTCCCCAGGTGAGGGACAGGGAGGCCTTCGTGCACAGGTTCAAGACCGACCTCCACAGATGCGTGGGCCACATCCAGGATCCCAAGGCCCTGAAGAGAAGCATCAAGGGCCTGTATGAGTTCTACGTCCACACGTTTGACGAGGTGAGTGGCCCTCGGTGCGGGTGCCCGTGAAAATAAATCTCAAACCGCCACTACGTAAGAGTTTGGTGAGCCGGCACGGTGCCTTTCCAACTGCCGACGGCTTCCATCGCCTCCCAGATGATCCTGGATGAGTGTGTGTGTGTGAGGGAGGGAGGGTGTGTCGGCCAGCCGGGGCAGCGAGGCTCATTCTCCCCCTCCTCCAGGTGGACATGGTCGGGGTGGAGGGAGAGGTTGAGAGGGAGCATGCCCGCCACCGGGAGCACCTGGAGAGGAACGTGGCCGCTCTGAAGAGGAAGATGGCCGACGACGCCCGAGTCCACGGTGCCGACAACGTCAAGATCATGCAGGTGACCGAATCACTAAAAAACAAGGCAGTTGCATCAGTGGATGAAGCAAGTAGGCAGGTAGCCAGGCTGGGTGGGTTCATTGATTGGATGATTGATTGATTGGCTGCGCAGGAGAACGTGATGTTGATCAGTGACATCAACAGCTTGAGGATGGAGCTGTGCAGGCTTCGCTCTCAGGTCCACAACTACGAGAGTCTGCTGGGCCACAACAGGAAGAGCAAGGACCAGGCCACCTCCAGCCTCAAAGGTGACCCCTCTCGCTTACTTCCTGGTTTACTTCCTGGTTTACTTCCTGGTTTACTTCCTGGTTTACTTCCTGGTTTCCAGCCAGGACCTCTCTGCTCGAGCACAGAGCGAGGCAGTTTGGAGACCCTTTTTGTTTGTTTGTTGTAATCTTTATTTTTTGTTGCAAAGATCATTCACATTTCTTGCCACTGGGTGTCACTGTTGAAGGAGACTGGGTCGCAGGCGTTGTGTGCGGAGGGTCACATTTCAGGTAACTGTGTCATTGGGTGTCCCCAGCCCTCCTGTCGCCCAGGGTCAACCCCATCACCATGGTGACCCGACTGCAGCCGGAGGAGGAAGGGGAGCGCATCGTTCAGTTCCAGCGCCTGGAGATCGTCAGGCTGAGGAGGGAGATCCAGGTGTTGATGAAAACGCAGCCGTTCAGACCACCCTCCGATGCTAAACTCCCTTCCCTGGACACCAGCATATGAACCAGGACCCTGCGCTACACTACACTGACGATAAAAAAAAACACATAGTATTCAACACACCTCAGCAGTAAAGATTTAATTCATTTACATAACCTGACTTGTCACGTTTAAAAAAATAATAATAACAGCAGTTCACGTTTTGTATCGTGTTTTTTAAATAAGAATACTGGATATAGTGTATGGGGGAATTTAAGTTGTTGCGGCCAGCCAGGATCAAATCGATTACAAAACATGTCAACCTGGCAATGATGAATGCGCTATAGACTTTTCATTTACAGGTAAAATACGTGTCGGCAGTTTTTCTGTCAACTATATTGATACGTTACCGTTTCAATATACGTATCCAGACATACACATACAGTACGTTTTATTAAATTAGCTTATTTATTAATAACCTTTATCCCCACTAACATGATGTGTTGTCCCATGAGACTCGATAAATAGTCGAGCTGTGCAGGTTCTCTCGCCATCCGAACGTCGTCGCTTATTCGTGACCACACCTGCAACGTTTAAAGTCCGGTAGACTGCGCACCGTTTTTTTGAGGCAGTGAGATAGTTCTTACGGACTCCGATTACAAGAGAGGAATTGAGGGGCTAGCTCCTGGCATTGATTATTGAACCGAGACCGGCTGTTAAGCTATGCTGCTACTCCCATGTATCGGATAGCATATGTTTAGGAAATTACTCTCCGGCGGTGATACCGTTCTAAGACGACCACCACACACACTGGAGCGGACGGTTGAGAAAGCGACGGCCAGCATATCTGCGCTCACAGGTAAGTCAAAAACACCAGCATGTTTCTATCGAAAAATATTTTTCTTGTCAGAGCATTAATTTCATACATGCGTTTTTGTCGATAATGTAGACATACGTAACTGGAACTTTCTCCTTAACTTTCATCAAATATTTATACGGAATAAATTACCAAAAAAGTGCGTTCAGACGACAGTCTAGACATGTTTATGATACAATGTCTTTAATACAAACACCGATGTCGTCCCAGCAATCTTCATCAAATGTAAAGAATAAGTTATGGTTTGTATCTCTTAAAAGTAGGAAAGCAATTTGGATAGCGTGTCTGACAGTTAGACAGTAATCCTAGGAGCAGGGTTTGAAATAAATAGATTGTTTGAGTCATCCTGTTGTGACACATTGAATACAAATTGTCCTAGCTGGAGGTAACTCTTCCACTATAGCTCTGTACACAGTGAATGTTGAATAGCTCAAAATTATATTGTTTATCACATTTCTATGGTGGAAAATTGAAAACGCGGTCCATAAAGATGTCAACATCCATCATGGAGGGCCATTTGTTGTTCAGTGCTTAGTTAAAATGTTAGACCATTATCGGAGATACACTCCAAAAATGTATTAAGCACTTTCTCATTGTGGTGGCAGTTAATAGACATTAAACCAGCATCTACATTCACACTGATTTGAGTTTTCCTTGAAACCTTTATCATAACTGGATTTAACTGTGGAATGAATATTAACTTGTATTGACAGACAGGGTGGGATGGGTTTTCCAAAAGACTGTTTTGTTTGTTTTGAAACCAGGAAGACGAAAGCTGTCACGCCCTAACCTTTGACCAGGAGATTTAGGCCTTCAACTCCCTAACAGTAAAACGTACATGATACCAGGTGTCCCTGTTGATGTATCATAAAAACCATAAGTCAGGAGCGTGAAACAGATAGCTGAGCTGTAACTTCAGCATAGTCACACACTATCACAGGCTCTGGAAATTGGACTGTGTAAAGTTTGTTTACAGGTCCTGGGTCCGGTTATTCAGATTTCAAGTTTGAGTTGCGTTCGGCGTATTCAGTGTGTCTACAGAGGTGTGTGTGGGTGTGAAGACACCCTGGGTGCAGTGTGGTGGAGGTGGAGGTGGGGGGTGCAGTGTGGAGGTGCATGGTGCAGTGTGGTGGAGGTGGGGGGTGCAGTGTGGTGGAGGTGGGGGGTGCAGTGTGGTGGTGGAGGTGCGGGGTGCAGTGTGGTGCGGAGGTGGAGTTGCGGGGTGCAGTGTGGTGTGGAGGTGGAGTTGCGGGGTGCAGTGTGGTGTGGGGGTGGAGTTGTGGTGGTTGTGGGGTGCAGCAGGCCTCTGGAAGGCTGCCCTGATGAGATCAGGTTGTGGCCCAGGCTCCTGTTTCACAAGGCTGGGGGATTTGAACATGCTGAAGGCTCTCTCACAACCAATATGAGGGAGACAGGGAGGAAAAGAAAGGGAAAAGGTGAGTGAGTTTTCTCTCGTCAGCAGAGCGGAGCAGAGGGGATGAGCATGTTAATTGCTGATTTGATTAGTGTTTTAATATTGCAGCTGTGCTGGATGAAGGCGGGTTCTGTCTGACCAGTGAGGACAGTGCGTTCCACACCAGCAGGCCAATGGGGCGCTGTGTGACATGATCATCAGAGACAGCTCTGTAAGCGGACAGCGCATTGGACGAGGCTGTTTATCTGATCTTTGTCTGCTGTTTGGTTTCAGGCAGGCCGGTGACGAGGTAAAGAGAGGTGGCAGTCTGAGAAACTGCAATCTGACACGACCGGTGACATCACCGCCCGGTCCTGACGCAGAGAGATGAAAACAACTGCTTGCTCAGGTAAGCTCACTGCCCGCCCGCCTGCCTGCCTGCCTGCCTGTCTGCCTGTTTGCCTGTTTGTGTTGTATGTCTCCCTGCCTGCCTGTCTCTCTGTTTTGCCTGTCTTTCTTTCTGTGTCTATGTGTATACTTAAAGGGAGCCAAAGATAGAGATGGGGAGTGAGAGATCTGAGAGAGAGAGAGAGGGAGGGAGAGAGGGGGAGGGAGAGAAAGAGAGAGGGAACGTGAGAGGGAAAGGAGGAAAAGTCGGCATAGTGAAACAGCTGGTGGAAGCTATAATAACATATGCAACAAAAGTTAACCAAACCCGACCCCCCTCCCTCTCTCCCTCCCTCCCTCTCTGCCTGGAGAAAACGTCCTGGGTCTCATCTTGGCTGACAGTGACTCTGCCCATTGTCCCCTCGGCGTGCTATGACAGAGCAGAGCAGAGCCCTCGAGGACCCAGACACCTAGTGAATAAAGAACCATTCAGACTCTCTCTCTATCTCGCTCGCACACGCTCCCATCCTGTCTTCCACACCAGCGTGGAGAAGCTGACTCCCTCCCCCTCCTCTCCCCCTCCTCACACCAGCCTGATGGGCCCTGGGACACTTGGCACGGATGCCCACCACCGAGGCAGATGGTGCCAACCCTGACCCCTCTGCTCGCCCGCAGGCACCGCAGCACCGGCACAGAGAGAGAGACAGAGATCCTGACGGGAACAGGAAGTGGAGGGAACGGAGTCGTCGAGGCAACGCACAGCCTAGCATCCTGGCAGAGGCCAGAAGATAAACAAGTTCGCAGAAGGCCCCCCAACGCCCCATCGCGGGCCGTCGATTGCGCCGGTCCGAATCCGAGAGCTTGTTTTTCGCCGTCTCGTCCGTGCCTGTCGGAGGCTCTCTGGGAATGTGCTGACGAGACCCATCCAGAGGTGTGACTTGAGTCTGATCACCCCACAGAAACTCCATCCTTCTGGGCTGAGCTCATCTCTCCCTGCTGGCTCTTGGCTGGCCTCTCCGGTCTGTCTGAATTATTAAAAGGGCAATGTACTGTAGCCCTGTGGGCCCCACAGCGAGCCTGACCACCCACAGCTCGGACGGTTTTATTATCCCTGGGTGACGCGTGTCCTGACTGGGGTCAAGGGTCAAAACCAGAAGCTGTTTCGAGGTCAAGGCAGGTTCATCCAATTTTCTCCACCCTGAACTTTTGCTTTGTCTCCTGTTTGAAAAGACAGAGACCACGAAAACCAAACTACCATTTCTGTTTTCCTGGGGTTCTCTTTGAAGACTGCGATTTTTGCTGTGCATTCTGATTAGTGCACAACAGCGTGTTCCTGTTTTAAAAAGCGTATCAACCTTAAATGAGACAGCAATGGCAGGAGGACTTAATAACCATCAGGGAGTACTGAGTCTCGTAGCTCAGCAGGTAATCGCAGAAGAGTTTAGAGGTATTTTTTTTCTTTCTTTCGACCTTCAGCCCCAGAGAGAAGGAAATCCATCTCATCTTCTGGAGTCGTTAGCAAAGAAAAAAGGCGAATCTGCATAGAGGAAGACGTGTTTATAACCAACAGACTATCTTCTCATGAGAAGAAGCCATTTTATGAGGTCAAGAGACTGGAGGACAGCCCCCAGCAGAACAAACACCAGCTGATGAGGGGAGTATTTCTGAGAACAGGGTGAATCCCTGGCTGCTGTTATTGAAAGTGTTGAGATACAAACTGAAGACAAGCGCGTGAGGGGCTGGGATTGTCTGGTGCTTTATGTGTTTGGAGCGATATGAAGCAGGAGAAAACGTTGCCAGTAACTCTGTGTTGAAAGAGCGAACCTGTGAGTCTGTTATTGTCCTTTCAGTTTGTGTGCTATTTCTGTGTTACTCATCACTGACACCAGGTCCAAGCCCACTGGGATTTAATTAGTGAGCTTCAAAACACACACACCTTCACACACACTCACATACTGTAGTCACACTCACTTACACACACACACACCTTCACACTAACCGTCATACTCACACACCTATGCACACACACACACACCTTCACACACCCACTTCACAGGTACAAATTAAAACCGCCCTGAGCAGCCAATATTCACCATATCCTCTGTGTAATGAAGTCACCTTCGGTTCCCGCCGTCTGTCCTGCTCTGCTTCTCATATCTGTGCAGGATGAAAGCTGCTTGGTTCCAGCGGCCGTGCGGAGCGTGTTTGTGTACGCCGAGGCCTGGAGGACCTGTGTGTGTGTGCGCCCTCGCGTCTCGCTCTGCTGACGTTGATAGTAAAGGCGCTGACAGGCTTTTAAAGACAAGCTGTCTGTGGGCTGTAACCTTGAGGGTCGCCGTGACTACAGGGACAGCCCATTGATAAAGGGATTAATAGTTGAGCCCCGTGGAAAGAGAGAGGACGATTTGCGGCGCCGCTATCTTCGTACCGTCATGTCAGAGAGAATGAACCGGAGGCTGCCACACACACACACAGTGCATTTAGACATGCAGATGCTATGTTGTCTCTGTGTGCGTGTGTGTGTGTCTCTGTGTGCGTGTGTGTTGCTGTCTGACTTACCGTCTCTCTCCTGCAGGGATTTGGTTCTGCTACACCGAAGGAGATCTGGGATCCACCGAGGAGGAAGGTGATCTACTGAAGAGAAGTGATCTACTGAGGAGAGAGGGGATCTACTGAAGAGAAGTGATCTACTGAGGAGAGAGGTGATCTACTGAGGAGAAGTGATCTACTGAGGAGAGAGGTGATCTACTGAGGAGAGAGGTGATCTACTGAGGAGAGAAGGGGATCTACTGAAGGGTGTTTCTTCTGGATCCATTGAAGCCACTGAGCATCTTTCTGGTTTCCCCACACTGTGTGTGTGTGTCCCAGTAAGGCTGGGAGGATGCCGGAGCTCGAGGACCTTCCCCCTCAGCAGGGGGGCCAGCAGGGGGGCCAGGAGGGGGCCCAGCAGGGGGCCGACCCGGCCCAGATCCAGCGCAGCGTCCTGGACGAGCAGGTGGAGCTGTGGTGGTTCCGCGAACCGGGCAAGTCTCTGCTGTGCTACTGCGTGTCGGTGCTGCTCATCCTGGGCTGCGGCCTGGGAGGCGTGGGCCTCCTCTCCACCACCACCAGCGTGTCCAGCGAGTGGCGTCTGGGCGCCGGCACGGCCCTGTGCCTGCTGGCGCTGGCCGTGCTCCTCAAGCAGCTGCTCAGCTCGGCCGTGCAGGACATGAACTGCATCCGCAGCCGGCGGAGGATCGACATGCTGAAGAGCGGCGGCCTGTCGGACCTCCTGGTGGTGCTGGGCACGGGACTGGCTCTCGTCCTCTGTGGGGCGGTGCTTCTGAAGCTGGCCCTGGCCAATCACATGCCCAAGCCGGGCCAGGCCCTCAACGACATGTATGTCTCCGGGGTGGTGATGCTGGTGGGCGGGGGGGCGGCGGTGGCGGGGGTGGGGGTGTACGCACTGGTGGTGTTCCTGCTGGAGGGGAGCAGGCCTGGGCGGAGGCTAAGAGACAGGGTGGTGGGGGTCTTCACCATCTCGGGTCACATGAACCACCGCGCCCGGAGAGAGACTACCTCCAGCCTGGCCAACCTCATATGAGGCCCGGAGAGAGACCACCTCCAGCCTGGCCAACCTCATATGAGGCCCGGAGAGAGACCACCTCCAGCCTGGCCAACCTCATATGAGGCCCGGAGAGAGACCACCTCCAGCCTGGCCAACCTCATATGAGGCCTGGAGAGAGACCACCTCCAGCCTGGCCAACCTCATATGAGGCCCGGAGAGAGACCACCTCCAGCCTGGCCAACCTCATATGAGGCCCGGAGAGAGACCACCTCCAGCCTGGCCAACCTCATATGAGGCCCGGAGAGAGACCACCTCCAGCCTGGCCAACCTCATATGAGGCCCGGAGAGAGACCACCTCCAGCCTGGCCAACCTTGTATGAGGCCCGGAGAGAGACCACCTCCAGCCTGGCCAACCTCATATGAGGCCCGGAGAGAGACCACCTCCAGTCTGGCCAACCTCATATGAGGCCCAGAGAGAGACCACCTCCAGTCTGGCCAATCTTGTATGAGGCACTGACCAACACACACATGCCAAGCATCACCTTGGACGTCAATTGGAGAGTTTGGCTGCTTGATCATAAAGCCACATGGTACTAAACCTCTGGGAAGATGTTTGAGGCACTGTGAACGCCCACGAGCCAACGAGAGGAGGAGAGTCGAGTCTGATCTACTCTTTCTGTTTCTACAGTTCAAACCTCAGGCTCACGGTATATGGCTGCACTGTGATTTATGCCACTACTGGATAAACTGAACTATGGAGATCCACTGGATGACACTAGCAGGCATGAACCATCAGATGAACGTTTGCCTGCTGTCACCAGACACACAGCAGTATAGAATGTGCTCTATGGCCACGTAGACTGTCCTCTATGGAGCCATTAAACCATCAAATTATGTGACTTGAATCATTCACAATTGTACCCCCCTTGACCAAACTAAATGAGTACCTGTCGATCTAATGACACGTCTTCGTCATGCCTTCACATCCTGTTCCTCGGGCACCCCTGAAACTAACCCTGAAACTCTACTACTGGAGAGCTTGTTGTGTTTTCATTCTTTGTCAGTGCAAAGAATTAAAACGCTCTGCGTGGTGTTTTTTTATGACTGTCCTGTGACTTCACATTCAGCAGAGCTGACCTGACCCAGGGAGCTCTCAACCAGCGCTCACTGAATTTAATCAAGAGTCCCGAGAGAAGGGATATGGCATTGTTGCCATGGTTAAGTCTTAACAGTATGTGTTTGTGTATGTGTGTGTGTTTGTGTGTTTGTCACACATTATCAGGGCTAGGCATATGAGAAGCTGGACAAACAGGTCACACAGTCGACCATTGTGGCTCGATGACGGACAGTCCCCGCTGTGGAACAATGGCCCACACATACACACGGTCTGAAGCTGACATTGCTCTGTACCAAGCACACACACACACACACACACACGGCATCTTCAGCGACTGCACCAGTACAAGTGTAAGGAGAAGGAGGAAGGAGAGAGACACAGAGAGAGACACAGAGAGAGAGACAGAGAGAGAGACAGAGACAGAAATGGCATGCCTCCTCTTTCTCACCAAAGATTCATTCTCAAAAATATGGTACAAAGTTGTTTATTTTTATAAATATTTCCCTTTTCTTTCCCGATTGACAAGCAGTGTTAATTAATGAATAAGACTGAAAACACACACACACATTTAAAATTACAGCCACAGAGAAAAAAAGAGAACATTTCAAAAAGCTATCTGAAAATAAAAGTCAGTTGTCTCCCATTAATAGGAGCGTCTTCAATGCTTGATTAGAAAAGAAACATTTGTGGTCACGGAAAATTGACTTGAGACGTTTTCTCCAACCTGAATTCCATCGTGCGAGAGATTGAGCTGCTGAACTGATAGGCAGCGCATTCACAAAGGAGGTGGGATTTAGACAAACGCCCGTGTCAGAAAAGGTTAGGATTTAGCCTTCAAAGTGAAAGAATAACTGAATTTATGACCTAGACCTTCCCCTGCACATGGCTGAGCACCATGGCTGTGTTGGGTATCAGTGACATGGAAAGATACAGACCCTTGGCTTCGTCTGAGCCTGTCGGGGTCATCGTTTCTAGTTCAGATCCTTCGTAGATTCACCTCAATGAGTTACCCAAGCCTGGCCTCTTAACTACTTCCTGGTACAAGAGACAAAGTCTAGATAGAGTACTATTTCCTGGTAAAGTACTCTACTTTCTGGTAAAGTACAGTACTTCCTGGTCTAGGACACTATTCCCTGGTACAGTACACAACTTCAAAAACCATGACTTAAAAGAAACATGAGGGGTAAAGATGTCTGTGTTCCAGCCCAGGGACAGGAGAGAGAGAACACACACCTGGGAACATCAGATAGAGTTCCACAGGTAGCCACGGTGATGTGCAGATTAATACCGCCCCCCCCTCACACACACACACCTTTACTATACAACATCAGCTTTATATCAGGCTGTATAAAACACGCAGGCTCCAATAGAAGCACACACACTCAACATAGTTCTGTTACGCAGATACAACAAGAAAACCCCCCAATAGTCAGAACATTACGATGACATGTAATCAATCCTAAAAGTCTACCCTACTAAATACAATATTCTACAGATAAAATGTTTCTTTTGGGTGCTGCATCTGGTTTTCGGACTCAGAGAGAGGGAGAGAAAGAGAGAGACAAACAGAGAAAGAGAAAGAGAGGGAGAGACAGAGAGAGACAGAGAGACCGAGAGAGAGGGAGAGGGAGAAGATCCATTTGTCTGGCAGCACGCTTGCCCTTAGTTCGTCCGAAGCTGATAATCTGCCAGAAGGAGAGATGTCAGGGCAATACGTTAGCACGGGTTCTATCCATCATCACCTAGCCCCTCCTCCCCCCCTGTACTGGGCCAATCCCATTACAGGCAACATTAGTCAGGTGGCTGAGCGGTGAGGGAAGCGGGCTAGTAATCTGAAGGTTGCCAGTTCGATTCCCCGGCAGTGCCAACTGACGTTGTGTCCTTGGGCAAGGCACTTCACCCTACTTGCCTCGGGGGGAATGTCCCTGTACTTACTGTAAGTCGCTCTGGATAAGAGCGTCTGCTAAATGTAAATGTAAACATTAGCAAGTTTAGCATCCTAAACTCGCAGGTGGGGGGAGGGGAGGGGCTTGGAGATCACGTTGGGGTCGCAGGTGGGGGGAGGGGAGGGGCTTGGAGATCACGTTGGGCTCAGTGGATATGCTGTTGTGGCTTTCCAACGCCTGCTTATGAATAAGTCAACACTGCCAGTGTAAGGGATCCCACTGCTGCTTTCTCTCCCTCCTTCGTCTGTCTCTCTCTCTGTCTCTCTCTCTCTCTGTCTCTCTCTCTCTCTCATCCCCCTTCTCATTCCCTTTCCTCTATCACTCTCCCTCTCTCCCTTTGTCTCCTTTCTCTCTCTCCCCTTTCCTTCTTTTTCCCTCTCTCTCTTTTCCCTCCCTCCCTCCCCTCCCCCTCCCTCCCTCCCTCCCTCCCTCCATCCCCCTCCCTCCCCCTCCCTCCCTCCCTCTCCCTCCCCCCTCCCTCCCTCCCTCCCTCCCTCCCCCCTCCCTCCCTCCCTCCCTCCCCCTCCCCTCAGCATGAGCAGAAAGGTGATAGGCACCTTGGCGTACAGAGCAGTGAACAGTAAACCTTGTGGCACTGGAAGGTATTATTCTTCAGTCCCTAAACCACGGCCGTGCGCTGACGGATGTAACGTGTCTGATGGCCCGGGTCACGGCTGGGTCACATCAGGATTACCTCACATCCAGACACACGTCTGTCCAGAGGCCTTGTACACACTCACAAGTGAACAGACCTTAGATATACTGTGTGTGTGTGTGTGTGTCTTACCTCCACTCTGTGTGATGTAGCGTACCCATGGTAACGCTTGATAACCACTCTTCTCAATGATCTTTAAGTAGCGTACCTGGGAAGCCATGATAGGGGACCATTAGACATGATACAGTTGGATATCACACACACACCTGGTTCAGTCGTCGTGGTCTCACCTGGATTCCAGACACGGTGAAATAGGGGATCTCAAAGCTGACAGTGATCGGCCTCTTTCCTTCCAGTTCTTCGCTCTCCACGCTCGGCATGCCAAAGTGGGCCCTCATTGTGTACTCCTTACCGCCCTACACACACACACACACACACAACAACCTTGACATTTCCAAGCGTCTTTCCATCTCCATGGCAACTTAACACCTGCTATGGTAAGAAGTGAACAACACAGTAACCATGACACCAGTCAGGCTGAGCACAGGTACATGCAAAAACATCTGTACAGCCGACTTCCTGGTTGAACAAAGGCTTGCCAGGTGGGCTCAAACTACCGGCAGACACGTCAAGCGTTTCTAACGGCTTTCATCAGTAATTAGTCGGGCGACTGTAGACTGTGACTCACGGCAGACCCTGAGCACGTACATGTGGAGAACATTGACTGAAAACACGACTGAAAAGCGACTTAAAGGCGTCTGAAGCGCGGCTGAAGCACGGCTGAAGCACATCTGAAGTGCGGCGTTCTCACAGGGAAGGACTTGATGTTCCACACCGCCACGTTCTTCTCCGGGACCCACTTGGCGCTTCCGGTGCTCGTCTTGAACTTGGGCGAGTCGGCGTCGCTCGGCACCGGCACCAGGATGCACACGCTGTTGGCCGTGGAGCGGCTCTTGAACTGGCTCCGGGCCTGGAGGGTCAGGGGTCAGGGGTCAGGGTGGGACAAGTAAAAGATGGCGTCTTATTGAAGCTAGGCTTCAGGGCGGCGGCCGTCGGGGCTGTGAGAGACAGACGGGAGGAGCAGGACTGACCTTGACCTTGATCTCCACTCTGCTGTGAGAGAACCTCTCAATCACACTCTCAATCCATATGAGGGGCTTCACCTGTCAGGGGAGGGGAAGGTCAGCACGGCTCAGTGTGTGTGTGTGTGTGTGTGTGTGTGTGTGTGTGTGTGTGTGTGTGTGGGACTGACCGTGGTGTTGAGGCGGTAGGACATGAGCTCGCTCTCTCCGTCCGGAGGGATGAAGGAGATGGTGCGGTCGTTCTCGAAGCGCGACAAACGAACACACTGATGAAACTTGACATCTTCCAGCTCCACAGTCTTGCTTTTCTCTCCTGAACACACACACGCACACGTATGACCAGCAGAGGTCACTGTTTACCTTCTCAGCGTGTTCACATGGTCAACCTGACCTCAGCCCACATGAAGAAGAAAACCGTCAAAGCACGTTTAACCCTTGTGTTATCTTCGGGTCATTCTGACCCATCAGTCATTGTGACCCACCGTCGTATTGCGACTACTTTACCGCATACAAAAACAAAGTGAAGCATTTTCTTTTAACCGTCGGGCTGTCTCAGACCCCCCACATTGCGAAGGTTAAAAGAAAATGCTATTTATTTGTTTTTGTATTGGGTAAAATTGGGTAAACACAATGATGGTTCGTTGTGAACCTTTGGGTCTGTCAGTGTATATTTTGTCAGATATCTTCCCCACCTCTCCAGACTGCCCTTCCCCCCCCCCTGCCCCCCCCCTTCACCGCCCCCTGCCCCCCCCCCCCCCCCCCCTGGGCTGTATATTCATGCAGGCGGCGGTCCGGGGGGCATCTTTCATCTGAGGTTCTCGCCTGGAGGGAGGAGATTATCAACCAGACAAGAAGAGGAGGAGGTGGAGGTGAAATACGAAGAGAAGCAAATGGAGAGAGGGGAGGGGGAGGGGAGGGGAGGGGAGGGGAGGGGAGGGGAGGGGAGGGGAGGGGAGGGGAGAATACTGAAACTGATGGGAGGAGGTGGAGGAGGGAAACTGTCAATGTGAGTGTGTTTGTTTTAAACTCTGTCTTTGTTTCTGTGGAAGAATAAAGAGAGAGAGACAGAGAGAGAGAGAGAGAGAGAGAGAGAGAGAGAGAGAGACAGAGACAGAGACAGAGAGAGAGAGACAGAGACAGAGAGAGAGAGACAGAGACAGAGAGAGAGAGAGAGAGAGAGAGAGAGAGAGAGAGAGAGACAGAGAGAGAGAGAGAGAGAGAGAGAGAGAGAGAGAGAGAGAGAGAGAGAGAGAGAGAGAGAGAGAGAGAGACAGAGAGGGAGAGAGAGAGAGAGAGAGAGAGAGAGAGAGACAGAGAGAGAGAGAGAGAGAGAGAGAGAGAGAGAGAGAGAGAGAGAGAGACAGAGAGAGAGAGACAGAGAGAGAGAGAGAGAGAGAGAGAGAGAGAGAGAGACAGAGAGAGAGAGACAGAGAGAGAGAGAGAGAGAGAGAGAGAGAGAGAGAGAGAGAGACAGAGAGAGAGAGACAGAGAGAGAGAGACAGAGAGAGAGAGAGAGAGAGAGAGAGAGAGAGACAGAGAGAGAGAGAGACAGAGAGAGAGAGACAGAGAGAGACAGAGAGAGAGAGAGACAGAGAGAGACAGAGAGAGCTACGTAGACAGAATCACTCACTGCCAGTGATCTCGAAGAGGACTTTGTCGTTGAGGCCCAGTCTGAGCTCGGGCATCCCAGAGAGCACCACCTTCAGCTTGATGCTGCCCACGATCTCACTGCGGAGGACACTGCCCGTAGCACTGACCTGCAGGGTGGGGGTGGAGGGGTGAGGTGGGGTGGGGTGTAGGGGTGGTTGGGGTTGGCACACCCAGAGGGAAGGGAGGAGGGGCCTGTGAGAATGGGACGGAAGGCAGACCTGGGTTCGAGACATAAAAGGTTTTCACCCTGGTCTGGGTCCTGGCTAGCCAGGAGCTACAGAGCAGGTCTGGACGGTGATGTCACGGTGACGTCACCATCGGCACTGCTGTTCCTCCTAACGACAGCGAGGGGTGTGGCCACGCCTCCACCCGTCTCTGGCCTCACCGTGACGACAGGCCTCATAGGCTGCCTGCGAGGGCCGCTGAGGGGCCAATCACATCGCAGGGTTGTTGTCGAGGAGGATATAGTCGACTTGAGGCCGGTCATTCTCACAGTGTTTTACGATTTAGCAATAAGGTGTGTACAGCAGTGAGCTGGATTTAGACAATGTTTGCCTTTGCGAGCACAACGGTCTGGACTTAGCCTTTGTTAAAGCTGGAGGAGGTAGTGACAGACATACTCTATCAAAACTCAGCTCACCTGACTTAAATCTGTCTTTTTTACTGCCTGTCACCCGCGAGTTATTAAAAGCCTACACACACGACAACATACTCCACACATAGCGCACTAAATCAACAACAAAAAGTGTAATCAATGGTCCTTTAAACTACTTATGTCTAGTACTTATGGTCTAGTAACTGTAAATGCTTAACAAACAGCATATTTACATTTACATTGCGTTAATTCATGGTTTCGATTACAAAGACGTGCCGTCAGCAATCAGGATGCCGGTGAATAATACAACTTCTGGATGGAAAACCAGAGAAGGTTCTGAGAAGCTCAAATAGGGAAGTGGCAATGACCCACAGTTGCATCTGGATCAGCGTTGTGTCAACAAACAATTATTTATTTTTATTTCACAGTTACTGAGTAGGATGGGGGTAAAGATTGTGAATCAAAGAGAGACAGAGCTCACCAGCAGGTTAACCGACTCGATGACGTCCATGAACACCTCGTTCTTTCTGTATTTGATGCCCTCTGACCTCCAGGACACAGCGTTGGTGACGGTGGCGGGGGGGCGGGGGGCCCCCACCTCCAGCTTGTGGCCCTGCTGGGTGATGTACCTGGCGGGGGAGGAAGGGGGAGGGGTGCAGTGTGAAGGGCAAGGGTAGTGAAGGAGCACCCAAGTTGACCTGCTCAACAGGACTTGTGACTGAGGCTGAGATCTGCTAGGGAACCAGGATAGCACCCAGTCAGGAAGTGAGACTGTGTGTTGTGAGACAGGATACAGAGCAGAGTGAGAGAACGGACTTCCTTGGGCTATTTACACAGCCAGCTGGCTAGTCGTGTGTGTAATTAGAACAAGCAAGCTTACAGGATTCCGGTGTGAAGACAACACTCTGATCAGTCAAACATATCAAAGCTCCCGTTAGAATCAATACACCTTCAGACCCAGTATATAATAAGTATATTCTGCTGTGTGTGTGTGTGTGTGTGTGTGTGTGTGTGTGTGTGTGTGGCTAGGGCTGTTCCCTCTACTGAGGGAACTCACTCTGCTGAGGGAACAGCCATGATCCATGGGAACATGTGGACCTTGAGATCCTTTTGTGTTGCATCTATGCAAACACGTGACCCAGGTTATTCCAGTAACAGAACACCTGCCCCCTGCCCCTCACGACTCACAGACAGGTGACACTACGCACCACACGTCGTCAAGTGTGAACACACAACAACGCACAGACACACACACTCAGACACACCCAAACTGTGTGTTTACCCTTGATAGATCTTTCCTCTGTTTTGCAAGTAAACACCCCCCTCCCCCTCGGCCCTGCCCCCTCCCCCCTCCCCCCTCGGCCCTGCCCCCTCCCCCCTCGGCCCTGCCCCCCTCCCCCCTCGGCCCTGCCCCCCTCCCCAGGCCCCACAGCCCTCCCTGGGGTAATGGTGGATTTATCCAATCTTCTACATATAAACCCTGCGGCAGCCTGCAGACTTTCCCCCTTCGTCAGCTCGGAACGTGCCCGCCTGCCTACAAGCCAATCCCAAAACAGACGCTACAGAAACCAGGTGGGTCTATTTCAGAGGAAGGCCGTTGACACCCCGACCCTGTGGCATTCTATTCTAAACCCAGCCCCTCCCCCCCCCCCTCCCCCCCCCCCCTCCCATCTCTGATCTCGACGTGTCACTGCCTCTCCCAGCTCGGACAGATGAAAGACTAACAAGCTGGAGATGATTGTTTGTTTGCAACTCGCTCCTGCTATTGAAATGCAGATGACAGAATCAGAGAGCACCGAGTTGGTTGGAGAACTGACTGCTTAGCTCGATTGTACCTTCCAAAACATGCACATACAATACACACACACGCGCGCACATTCATTCATTGGACTATCAAGGGAAGTTTTGGCCTGGCCAAATGGGCTAGGGGAGGGGGCTGGGGAGGGGGCTGGGGAGGGGGAACTAGGAGCTCAGTGTGTCTCTCTGTCTTGAGTGCAGCCAGCTGACAGTGGCATTGTGTGTCTGTGTGTGTGTCTGTGTGTGTGTCTGTGTGTGTGTGTGTGTCAGCCACAGACTGGCAGTTATCAGCACTATTCAGCGACCAAGCCACCAAGACAGAAAAAACACAGTCATCCATGCTAAGAGCAAAGGCAATTCATTACGGATCTTCATCAATGCCGGTTTTGTCAGAGCACGCCAGCCGGCTATTTGATTGTCATAAAACCGAACGATATCACATGCTATGCGGCAATGAGGGCTTCAATTAAAGGTGCAACACTAATTACTGGCACTAATTGGGCAGACATAAAGTGCGTGTTGCCGTTGGCAGCGTGGCCCTCATTAAGAGCAGGCTAAAGCTACCCGGGAACATGGCACCTTTTCCCAGGAGTCCTGATGGGAACACACAAACAAGGCTGCTCACCTGGCTAACGAGCTAAACCCACTGAACCCTGTGTGCTCCATCACTAGCCTGGATGCTAGCCTGCATTAGCATTGCCAAGTCCGAGCAAGACCGGATGGTTCTGACAGGCTAAGCGAGGCCACTCACTCTTGCAGGATCTTGCTGTCTGTCGTCTGAGGGAAGCCAAAGTCCATAATCTCATCCATCAGCTCGTAGACCGTCACAAAGTTGTCACGGATACTCTCCTCCTCCAACTCCTTGAAGTACTCTTTGAACACCTGCAAACAGTCAGACAAACAGGTGATCAGCGTGTGTGTGTGTGTGTGTGTGTGTGTACACACAAGTGTAATCATGTTATACTAACCTCCACTATTTTGTAGAGGAAGGAGTACACCAAACCAGCATTAGCATTCTTCTTGGTCATTGCCACCACTGAAAACAGTCAGTTAAGTAACATACCTTATTTTCACTTTTCAAATCCATACAATGAAGTCACAAAGCTTAAGATGCGAGGAGCAGGGGAGGTGATCTGAGCGCAGGACTTCCTGTGGCGAAGGATACGGTAAAGGTTGCTGTGTTTGATCCACAGGAAGTGGGCGGAGCCGTGGGCTACCAGGGGAGACATGTCCGAATCCTCCTCCATCCTCAACAGGATTGGCATGAAGTGGTCGATCTCGCTCATGTCCATGTTCCCCTTGTAGTTCCTGCATATCAGCACCTGGCCACGGGGCAACAACCACACAGAGATGCATGACGACAAAAATGTTTAATGTAACCGGCCCCTCTAACAGTACAACTGGCCCCCAGCTTGCCCCCCCCCTCCCCCAGTTGAAATGGTCTAGAACCTCCACTGAGGTGTCCTGTACTGCGTTCAGCCTGAATGGATGCAGCTAGCGAGAAGGCTGACTATTCACAAAACATCCAATCACCGACACAAACAAGTGAATGCAAGGACCCATTAAATTAAAACAGTTGTGGTGAAAGATCCAGCCGGGGGGGGGGGGGGAAGACACCCCAGATCCAGCCGGGGGGGGGAGGCACCGTAAACGCCCCGCCGGGTCCCAAAACAAAACGTCCCGAGGTGACTCAGCGATCAGAGTCGGTGGAGCTGGCAGGACCAGGAAGCAGCGAGGAGAGAGATCAAAGCCCACGCTTTATGGAGCTCAGACACTGAAGACACGGCAAGGAACATTCCGGTAGCACAAGGCCCTCCACGGCAACAAGGTCAGGCCGGCCACGGACAACAAAGAAGAGGAAATAGGAAAATAAAGAAAGAGGGAAATGCCAGAGAGCGCTGATCTGGGAGAGTGAAAGGATACGGACAGAGAAACAAATCTGTTTCTACAAAGCGAAAAGGGAAACCAAAGACTGGCTTGAAGGATCTTAGAGAACACAATTTGTATTTGTAGCAGGAAGCCACAAAGGGAAATTGTGTTTTGTTACATCATGTAGTTTCTGATTTATTGAGACATGAAGACTTTATTCATGGTTAAACTTTGCAACAGTTGCATTTGTACTGGTGTGTGTTCAGAATGTATTGAGGCTTGGGGAATATTGTATATTGACTTTATCGAGTTTCTAATACATGCTTTGGGTAAAAATATGGTACCTGAGTTCATTCTGCTGTCAGTGACACTGTAGATAAGTATTCCTGCTAAATCCATCGAGGTTGCTGACATGACATTTGCAACAGACACTTTATTAAGTCTCATATGAAGGAAATATGCTCATATTGAATGTCATGTCACAAATACTTCAGTATTGGGTCATGGCAGATTGGTTTTGAGTGAATTAATTCAATCCAGTTAACTGAAATACGATTCGAAAGGGTCCTTTAACTGAATCTTCACTATGGAATCATTTCAAGCCACCACCAATTACTGTTCCTTCCCCTCCTCCTATTGTTATCACATTCATCTGAACAGGCAGAGAAAAGATGCTCATTCACAAGCGTGTTCTCCACTGCCTGCTAAATATAACCACACATCTGACATCCAACTTCAGCTCATCAAAACCTGTATTTCTGCCATGACATGTGTTCAGCTGATAATTCAACACATAAGGTGAGGACACACACACAGTAACAGAATACACACACAGAGAAACTGACACACACACACACAGTAACAAAATACACACACACAGTAACAGAATACACACGCAGAGAAACTGACACACACACACAGTAACAGAATACACACACAGAGAAACTGACACACACACACACAGTAACAGAATACACACACAGAGAAACTGACACACACACACACAGTAACAGAATACACACACAGAGAAACTGACACACACACACACACACCAGTCACTGGTGGAGATAAGGCCTCCATACACCACAGAGATCTAAGAGAGATGCTAATACTTGAAGCATCCTGAGTGAGAGACGTTCGGGGGATTAGACGGGGGGGGGGGGGGGGGGGGGGGGTCCACCTTCACTATCTCTGGGGTGTTTTTACCGAGGGTTGGAAGCTAATACTTCATTTTCTTCCAGAAGAGTCTACAGCGCTCATGAGGCTGTTTAGAGACCGGAGAAAACGGACTCACTGGTCAATGAGGCCCCGCCGCAGGCCGTGTTTACAATCAATTTAGCCTGCATACGGTTTGACCTAGATGGGTGAACATGTCTGCGAGGCTAAAGGCAGGTCACTCAATGGGAGGCAAACATCCGTGAACAATCGATGCATTTAGAACAAGCCTGAGTAAACTACGCGATACAGTTCTCTGGAGTGCTCTGAAATCTTCAAATGTTGAGGTTTTAAATGTCACCGACATTGACACCATCAACATGGCTTTGTATTTGTTGACATTCTCAGTAGATGAATTCATAACTCCGGTTGGACTATACCGTACGATTATTGGATGGTGCGACACAAAGCACTTATTAATCAACATCAAACTTATGCAATTTAGACCAAGTCTTCTCCCAGTGTGAAGGTATAGCCACGAGACGCCACGAGAAGCCTCGTCAGCAGCATCTGAGGGTCACCTGACCAGGTTATGAGACTGGTCCCCAAGGCTGGAGGTATTGGATTGCCACAGGGCTGAGATGGGAGAAGCTCTTTAATCAGCACGATAAGGAATCCCAGGGTGAATGGACGGATAATCCATCCTTCAGACACCCCACAGGCACGGATCTTTTCCTATCTGCATATCAACACTCACACAGATGGGACCAGACATAATAACGACCAGACACAATAACGAACATTATCAGATACTTCACAATAGCTTGGGATCGATTTAGCCTACATGGGGGGGGACAGGCAGATTTTTATCCTGATTTAGTAGGATGTGATTTGATTTTACTATACGACGATTTATGAAAGTATAAGCTCGAGCAAAGTGAAGGCTGACTGGACAGATTAACAATAATTTAGAGTCTAATATATGATAATGAAGGCGGTATTTTACAGAAAAGGTGCTGTCTGGAAGAAACAGTGAACTGTTGGAACCATCCACTGAATGCTAGCCTACTCCTTGTGCCGCGTAACTAGTTTGGCAAGTTTTGTTTCTCTTCATAACACGTCGATAATTAATTGTGCATTGTGCAGTGACGTTGATGTAAAAATCAGTAGCCTACTATAATGTTATCATTCACATTACACTACTTGTATCACGTGTACATATTAAACGTGTATTAAACATTGCAAGTCATAAGCGCACAAAAGAGAACGTTTCTAAAGCAGGTGTCCTTCGCTACGCTGTCGAAGAGCTAAATATTGCAACTTCTCCGCCTGTAGATTCTTTGGTCGCGACTCACCTTTCCTTTCAGGTCCAATATAAATATCGCAGAGGCCGACATCCTGGTATATCGAACTCCTGAACTGCTGAAGAAACTGTATTGTAACTTTGTAAATTCCCTAAAACATGCCAGTCAATTGAGGAGATGCAGCAACGCTTCCATCTTCCTGGCAGTCGCCCCGTCATTCACTACGGCTGAGCTCTTTTCCGGGTGCCGTGTGTTTCGGCGTCAGACCTGTCGAACAGCTTTCATCAACATCCACATCGGTCTGAAAAAAGCGATCACTTATGACTCAGATATCACTTATCCGCCTATAATCTGTCCGCGGGTTACACACGTTCGTTTTCCGTGCAAGCTGGTAAACGAGAAACATAACAAATAAAATCAACGGCTTTTATTATATAGATATATATAAAAAAGCTGTAACAAATGGAGTGCAAAACTGGATAGAAACTAAATTTGATTGTTGCTGAGAAAACAAAGTAGATCTAAAACAAAAAAGCACTTTAATTAATTAATTGAAGATTTTCATGAGCAAAAAATTAAATAAACAATAAGATGTCTTATAGACAATCCTGCTTAAACATGAAATCAATAGCCATCAACACCACAACAGTTAAGCCTTCCTCATCAATATTGCCCCACCCTTCTCCTGGGGGCCACCCTGACCCGCATGATTTATATCCCTCTTCCAACACACCTGATTGAAATGACTGGGTTGTAATCAGGCTTCTGCAGAGCTTGATGACAACTCGGGGTTGAGAACCCGTTCTCCACCATAGCAGGCCTGGCCTCGCGTGCATAAAGACTTATTCATAAATCATGTGATGTGAACGAGCCACATGAACAGCGAGCACACTGTGGTCTTCAAATCTCCCACACTGTCTCCCAACTTTGACACTAGCCAATGGTGAATTCAATTTCGTCCATCTCTTCCTCCTCCTCTTCCTCGGTGTCCTCGAGTTTCTCGGCTGCCCGCTGAGCTCGCTCTCTCTCGCTGGCTTGTATGTAGTTATCCTCTATGAAGCCATCGTCGTCTTCCTCGTGCTCGCCTATCACGTCATCTCGGACGGCGGCCGAGTGCGTGTTCCGCGCGTGTCCTTGCTGCATGGAATAGCCCACTTCCAGACCGGCAGGATCTCCCTGGCTTATCGCGTCAGCCTCGCTCAGTCGCGTGTGCCTGTAGCTCGCCAGGTAGCGCTGAAACATCTGACACTTGGCCAAGACGGCGATGAGGATGGAGATGGAGACGGCGGCGATCACAACAGCCACCAGGTACTCCCATCCCTGCGCGGGAGGAATCACTCCCATCGTGTCTACAGGACAGAGATGGGATGAGCACGTGATCAGTTTGACTATTCATTTAGGTGAAGGGATGGTAGGCAGGTTATATCACTGTTAATCAGGGTGGATTCACAGCGCAAACTCAAATTACTTTCTGAGTCTGCCAAACACAGTGAATCAAGGTTGGACTTTTTTTGGAGTAGAGAAATGTGTCTATCCAGCATGCCCTGATAACGAACACAACGCTTCACAATCTTCCAAGCAGTAATTTAAAACAGAAAAGTAAGATAAGTGACTCAAAGATCCTTGCCATTCTTGGTGGTTGTGGTTGTGCTCACGGTGGTGCCTTCCAAGGTTTCTGCCAGGAGTTTCCTACCGAGCAGCCTCTGTTCGTCAGCGTTCACACCTGAGGGAAAGACCACAAGGATGTTCCTGTCAAGCCTCCGAGGTCAAAGGTCAGCGCTTTCTGTCGCTCGATCAACTATCTCCAATAAGCAAACATGAACATGTCACGTACCTTCGGAGAACCCCTTCCGATCTTCTCCCTGGGGATCCTCGGTCCGAAACCCCCTGGGGTCACCGGCCGGCCGATCGTCCGAGCCAGCGTCACGTCGGTTGCCATGGAGCCAGGAAGTAGCTCCTGGGTCTCGAATGGAGGCATGATTAAGATCTCGAAGAGGGTTGTCTCTCGAGATCAGCCTCTGTAACCTGGGAAGGCACCTCAGGGCTCCTCTCTGTACGGACGTCAGCTGGCATCTACTGAGGTCCAGAGTCTGCAAGGACTGGAGCCTGCAGAGGCTGCCTCTCACCAGCAGGGGGAGGTAGTTGCCTGTGAGATTGAGGGTGACCAAGCGGTTGAATCTCTGGAGTTGGCAGAGATGTTGTGGCTGTGTTAGATCCAGGTTGTTCTGGGAGAGATCCAGGGTGGAGACGTTGGGCCATATTGCTGTTGGGATTTCTGCTAGCTTTTTCTGACTGCAGTCAAACGACACCTTAGAGAAGATAAACACGACTCAGTAATCACGTCAAATGTAGTTCCTGGTGTGTCACATATCAGTTCCAGTATAGTTTTAATATCTGTTTAAAACGTTTAAACATAGATTTATTTGGTTGAAAATGTGCTAGGCTTAGCATTTTTGTTCTGTTAGACAAATTCTAAAAAGTTAATATTTGATCAGAGAACTTTTGATCATTAATCAAATTGCAGCAAATAGTTCACCAGGAGTGTAGAGACAGTCCTGCCTCCTGACACTACCACCACACTCCCAGGAGAAACGATCAAAAACAGGAAGAGCGTGTGCCACAAACAGGAAGTCACAGATAGTCTCTTCCTTTGTCTGATTGGCTGAAACAAGGGAAAAGGAGCTGTGTCCTCTCATACCGTGCCAGCGTCCACCGCACACGGGCCGACGGAGAGGAGCGGGGTCCCTCTGACCGTCCCCCACAAACACACGACCACACACGGGCCCCACCACCAGGCCCCCATGGTCCCCAACGTCCTGTCAAGAGACACACACAAGAGACACACAAGAGACACACAAGAGACACACAAGAGACACACACAAGAGACACACACAAGAGACACACACAAGAGACACACAAGAGACACACAAGAGACACACAAGAGACACACACAAGAGACACACACAAGAGACACACAAGAGACACACACAAGAGACACACAAGAGACACACACAAGAGACACACAAGAGACACACACATGAGACACACACAAGAGACACACAAGAGACACACACATGAGACACACACAAGAGACACACACAAGAGACACACACGAGAGACATACAAGAGACACACACAAGAGACACACACATGAGAGACACACAAGAGACACACACATGAGAGACACACACATGAGACACACACAAGAGACACACACATGAGACACACACATGAGAGACACGTTCTTAAGACTGGGTGTTCAGCTCTGTACTGGTACTGCATTAACCCAATACAATAATATTTAAATCTTATCATAGATGTAATCTATGTTCTGTGTACTTATATGTTATGTTATGCCAGGTTGTTTTGCGTTGTCGTGTCCTGAGAATTTCAGTGCCCAGTCTGACCTTGTGTTGTTCTGTGCATCTGACAATAAAAGACTTGAACTTGAACTTGATTATCCACTCTTATACATTTGACCTGGTTAAAGAACACAGTAACGAGCGATCATGTGACGCGAGCGATCATGTGACGTTCATCTGACTGACGGACAAGTCTTAGCTTGTCTACTGTCATCAGAACAGGAAGTGGTGACACCACAATATGCGGATGTCAAGTCGAATTTTCATATCTGCAAGGGACATCGTGAATATCACGTTATATTTAATGATATTCATGAAAATACCGTCAGTCCCATGCAAAATAGGGGTAACCAACCAGCATCTATCCATAACTTTATCTGCTCACGAGTTTGTTGTCAATTTTTTTTTAAATCTTTCTCTAGTTTCTGCTTGCCTGCTTGCAGGGCCCTGCTGGCACCAAGGTGATTTCTCACAGAGTAGACTGACTAGTCACCCCATTAGGCCCCCCTCTCCTCCTGCTGCTATTCAGCTCAGTGTTGTTGGGGTAAACAGCCCTTGAGGGCCCAGCTTTATCTCTTCCTGCTCCCACAGCCGCCGCACAACAACAACACACAAGGCCCTGAGACTTCTGGGAAGCCTGGGAGTGTGTGTGTGTGTGTGTGTGTGTGTGTGTGTGAGTGTGTGTGTGTGTGAGTGTGTGTGTGTGTGTGAGTGTGTGTGAGTGTGTGTGTGTGTGAGTGTGTGTGTGTGTGTGTGTGTGTGTGTGTGTGTGAGAGAGTTTATGCGCGCATTTGTTTCAGCAGGCATGTCCAGTTTTTCTCCACCTACGCTCCTGCTCTGTGCGCTACAGTCTGTTTGTCTTTGAAGGGAGCGCCCTGGGTGTTTGATGACACCCCTCCCCCCCCCCCTCCTCCCAAGGCCTGTCCCTCTCACTCCCCCAGCATCCTACACCGAGCGGGGTGAGGAAGTCAGTCACAAAGCCAACCTTCAGCTGACCTCCTGGTGTCTCGCCTGGCTACGGTGACCACATCCTCCTCCCTCTTGTCCTCATCCTTAGAGCCAGATACGTGCCTTAGTCGTAACTTTGATATTTGAGTTGGATTTTGGGGCGAGCCAGCACAGATATACACATAACAGAGTCACTTGAATAGCACCTGGGGGGGAGACAGATTCCTCATCAGGGAGTCTAGTCTAGTTAGCAGGATGTGAAGCTACGCAAAGCAGATTATTTCTACTGTTCCTACATCCAGAGTATACTGGACGGCCATACACAGGCCTTACTAGTCCTCATTCCTCAAGTACATTTGCTAACTAGACTCTCCAGACCAGCAGTGCCAGACAGTGAACCAGTCAATCAGACAACAAACCTGATGCAAACACATCTAACAACGTCGGGGTTGTGGATGAACTCGAGTGCGTTGGACCAAACAGAACCAATGACAGCACGAATGAAGATCTAACACTTACCTTTACCGACTCCTTCCTGAGGAGACTGAGCCTTACTGCATACTCCTTGGGGAAAAGCAGGGGTTTAAATGGGTAGCGACAGGCAGAGACCCAGCCAGACACTGGTACAGTAGCCTGTATTTATCTTACAACAGCAAGCGGACATCAACATGAGGGTATAACTGGGAGGGCAGAAGGCTCAACCAACCTGTTGTACAGATATTTGCCTATGTATATTTGTGTCAGGCAGAACATAAACGTAGTTCAGCTCACTTAACGACAAAGCCCAGAAACTGCATGTGCCAAGAGTAAGAATGTACTGTAGTTCAGTCATAGAATAAGTCACATAACCCTCAAATCTGACATGAAAATCTAAAAAAGTCGAATCAAACATATCTTCTTACCCAGTCACACTGGTCTGTATGTGCAAACCTCCGTCTAATGAACCCTGTCTTCCTCTGAGATCTTTTCTAACAGCTTCGTGGGGTTTGTTTTGCCTGTGGTGTAAAATGGAGGCATGTTGTGCAAAGGTTGAAAGAGGTGTGTGCACCACGGTGGCTTTCACCAAGGTCGAGTTAATGAATAACGTTGTAGTTGCATAGGTGTTCTCCCGCCTACTTTCCCGCTTCGACCAATGGAGTGCCGTGTCTTCCTGGTAACATATTGCTATTGCCATGTCTTCAGATTGGGGAGAGGTTGGTTGCTATGAGAGTATATGGCTTGTGACCTGCATGTCATTGTTTGAACAGCGTAACGTAAGACTACTTTGTGTGTTTCTCTTGGAAATATGTTGACTCTCAATATCTCGGTTTTTCTCAGTTTCTCATACACACACACACACACACACACACACACACACAAATTAGTTACATTTGGCTCACACACAACTCGCTGCAAGCACACCTTACATTTACATTTAGTCATTTAGAAGATGCTCTTATCCAGAGCGACTTACAGTAAGTACAGGGACATTCCCCCCGAAGCAAGTAGGGTGAAGTGTCTTGCCCAAGGACACAACGTCATTTGGCACGGCCGGGAATCGGCCGGGAATCGATCCGGCAACCTTCTGATTACTAGGCCGATTCCCTAACCGCTCAGCCACCTGACTCCCTTCCTTTGTTCCCCCAAAAAGTACAGACTTTCAAAATGTCTCACAGGGTTGGGGGGTGGGTGGGGAGGGGGGTTGGGTGACATGATAGAGATGTGTGGAAGGTTATGAGACGTTGGGTGACATGATAGAGATGTGTGGAAGGTTATGAGATGTTGGGTGACGACGTTCAGCCTTGAGGGCTTTTCGCCAGGAGCCCTCAGAGGAAAAGAGAGGTGAACCTGAAAACAATAGGGTCACATCCTGACTCTTCAAACGGACAGCGTGCGCTCGCCTCAGCGCCTCTCTCTCTCTCTCTCTCTCTCTCTCTCTCTCTCTCTCCTCTCTCTCTGCTTTCTTGCTCGTCCTCGGTCTCCTCAGCCGCCCTCACGACTTGGACCGTGAGACGTCAAACTGACCACTCAGCAGTGAAGGACGTACGGGGTTCCCCTCCCGTGTTGCCAGGGGCTTGCGCTGGTCGTCTCTCGGTTGTGTGGAGTTGCAGGTAGGAGGTGAAGGCCCCCCGAGGGGAGGCGAAGGCCCCCCGAGGGGAGGAGAAGGCCCCCCGAGGGGAGGAGAAGGCCCCCCGAGGGGAGGTGAAGGCCCCCCGAGGGGAGGAGAAGGCCCCCCGAGGGGAGGCGAAGGCCCCCCGAGGGGAGGAGAAGGCCCCCCGAGGGGAGGAGCGAAGGCCCCCCGAGGGGAGGAGAAGGCCCCCCGAGGGGAGGAGAAGGCCCCCCGAGGGGAGGCGAAGGCCCCCCGAGGGGAGGCGAAGGCCCCCCGAGGGGAGGAGAAGGCCCCCCGAGGGGAGGCGAAGGCCCCCCGAGGGGAGGAGAAGGCCCCCCGAGGGGAGGCGAAGGCCCCCCGAGGGGAGGAGAAGGCCCCCCGAGGGGAGGAGAAGGCCCCCCGAGGGGAGGCGAAGGCCCCCCGAGGGGAGGCGAAGGCCCCCCGAGGGGAGGAGAAGGCCCCCCGAGGGGAGGAGAAGGCCCCCCGAGGGGAGGCGAAGGCCCCCCGAGGGGAGGAGAAGGCCCCCCGAGGGGAGGAGAAGGCCCCCCGAGGGGAGGCGAAGGCCCCCCGAGGGGAGGCGAAGGCCCCCCGAGGGGAGGAGAAGGCCCCCCGAGGGGAGGAGAAGGCCCCCCGAGGGGAGGCGAAGGCCCCCCGAGGGGAGGGAGGCGAAGGCCCCCCGAGGGGAGGAGAAGGCCCCCCGAGGGGAGGAGAAGGCCCCCCGAGGGGAGGCGAAGGCCCCCCGAGGGGAGGCGAAGGCCCCCCGAGGGGAGGAGAAGGCCCCCCGAGGGGAGGCGAAGGCCCCCCGAGGGGAGGAGAAGGCCCCCCGAGGGGAGGCGAAGGCCCCCCGAGGGGAGGAGAAGGCCCCCGAGGGGAGGAGAAGGCCCCCCGAGGGGAGGCGAAGGCCCCCCGAGGGGAGGAGAAGGCCCCCCGAGGGGAGGAGAAGGCCCCCCGAGGGGAGGAGAAGGCCCCCCGAGGGGAGGCGAAGGCCCCCCGAGGGGAGGAGAAGGCCCCCCGAGGGGAGGCGAAGGCCCCCCGAGGGGAGGAGAAGGCCCCCCGAGGGGAGGAGAAGGCCCCCCGAGGGGAGGCGAAGGCCCCCCGAGGGGAGGCGAAGGCCCCCCGAGGGGAGGAGAAGGCCCCCCGAGGGGAGGAGAAGGCCCCCCGAGGGGAGGCGAAGGCCCCCCGAGGGGAGGAGAAGGCCCCCGAGGGGAGGAGAAGGCCCCCCGAGGGGAGGAGAAGGCCCCCCGAGGGGAGGAGAAGGCCCCCCGAGGGGAGGAGAAGGCCCCCCGAGGGGAGGCGAAGGCCCCCCGAGGGGAGGCGAAGGCCCCCCGAGGGGAGGGAGGCGAAGGCCCCCCGAGGGGAGGAGAAGGCCCCCCGAGGGGAGGAGAAGGCCCCCCGAGGGGAGGCGAAGGCCCCCCGAGGGGAGGCGAAGGCCCCCCGAGGGGAGGAGAAGGCCCCCCGAGGGGAGGAGAAGGCCCCCCGAGGGGAGGCGAAGGCCCCCGAGGGGAGGCGAAGGCCCCCGAGGGGAGGAGAAGGCCCCCCGAGGGGAGGCGAAGGCCCCCCGAGGGGAGGAGAAGGCCCCCCGAGGGGAGGCGAAGGCCCCCCGAGGGGAGGCGAAGGCCCCCCGAGGGGAGGAGAAGGCCCCCCGAGGGGAGGCGAAGGCCCCCCGAGGGGAGGAGAAGGCCCCCCGAGGGGAGGCGAAGGCCCCCCGAGGGGAGGAGAAGGCCCCCCGAGGGGAGGCGAAGGCCCCCCGAGGGGAGGAGAAGGCCCCCCGAGGGGAGGAGAAGGCCCCCCGAGGGGAGGAGAAGGCCCCCCGAGGGGAGGAGAAGGCCCCCCGAGGGGAGGCGAAGGCCCCCCTGAGGGGAGGAGAAGGCCCCCGAGGGGAGGAGAAGGCCCCCCGAGGGGAGGAGAAGGCCCCCCTGAGGGGAGGAGAAGGCCCCCCGAGGGGAGGCGAAGGCCCCCCGAGGGGAGGCGAAGGCCCCCCGAGGGGAGGAGAAGGCCCCCCTGAGGGGAGGAGAAGGCCCCCCGAGGGGAGGAGAAGGCCCCCTGAGGGGAGGCGAAGGCCCCCCGAGGGGAGGAGAAGGCCCCCCTGAGGGGAGGAGAAGGCCCCCTGAGGGGAGGAGAAGGCCCCCCGAGGGGAGGAGAAGGCCCCCCGAGGGGAGGAGAAGGCCCCCTGAGGGGAGGCGAAGGCCCCCCGAGGGGAGGAGAAGGCCCCCTGAGGGGAGGCGAAGGCCCCCCGAGGGGAGGCGAAGGCCACCTGGGGAGGCGAAGGCCACCTGGGGGAGGCTTGAGCGACTCCTTCAAGGAGGGAAATAACAACATGTGTTTGGTCCCTAACAATGGGCAGGGGACTCTCTGAGGAAAAGCTGTGAGACAAACAGCCTGCTGTACGAGAGAGACAGTCTGGTGTTCTGTTCACGGGGAATCTCAGGAACCGTCAGGAATCCTCACAGGATGCCATCTTACGTAAACTACTAAACGTTCTCCACAAATGTTTTTGTAGGGTTCGGGTTAGTTTCATTTCCTTGTTAATCGGTTGAAGGCCGTCAAGAGGAATCAGATTTTTGTCAAGTCAGAATGTGAAGTGTTGTGGTGTATTCATACAGCACTGGGTTTGAATATCCCCCATTCACTCAATTTATTTTTCTAACTCAAAATCCAAAATCATCAGTATTCAAACTTGCGAGGAAAACGGATTTGTCCAAGTGCCGTGTTAATCTGTGATTTGTATCGCCTCTGTGTTTGGCTTGGCCTTACAGTGCATGTGAAAGATCGAACTATAAAAACAGCTTCATGCTGAGAAATAACTCACTAAAGTAAAGTGCTCACATTATATTAAAATAACAACCAGACCTCAGTGCTACTGCAGACTGAGTTGAATGAGTTATGTCATCCTTATGTCATCCTTATGTCATCCTTATGTCATCCTTATGTCATCCTTATGTCATCCTTATGTCATCCTTATGTCACCTCTATGTCTATGTTTTTCCCTCGCCCCCTCGGTACTGTGTTCAACTTTCACTTCATTTGTGTTTCAAGTGTTTCAAGTGTTCTGGAAGGATCCTGAAGTTATTTTAATTGGCCCAGGACACTGTTCTAGGAGTGATATACAGATGAGCTGGAGAAAACAGAAAGATGATGTGAGAAGATGATGATTCATGAGCATCGTGTTTGTGTCGTTGACACAGTTGTGTTACTTTGGTCTCAGAAAAGCTGGGCTGTTGGCGTCCCTCCACTCTTTACAGATGTTTTCCCCACTGGCTCGTCCAGCGGCCTGGAGAACTGGAGGCCTGGGGCTGGGGGGCTGGAGAACTGGAGGCCTGGGGGCTGGGGGCTGGAGGCCTGGGGGGCTGGAGGCCAGGGGGCCAGAGGCCAGACACCCCAGCAGACAGGACAGGAGCCCCAGCCTAAAGCCTTCCTGTTTCTGCCCACTCAGGGCCCGCTGGGTGATTCCTGCCCCACGCTTCCCTCACTTCCTGTCCACATATCAGCTCCTGCTGCTCCACTTCCTGCTCGCTGTAGAGCCAAGCTCACACATCTCTCCTTTTCCTTCTTTCACCCCCCCCCCCCTCTCTCTCTTTCTTACGCTTGCTCTCCCCCCTCTCTCTCTCTCTTTCTTACGCTTGCTCTGTCATGGTATCATGTCTCTTCAGCTCTCCGTCGAGTCTCAGAGTCGCTGAATCATTCGCTCTGCTGTGGCCATCCATCGCAGAGCACCATCTCTGTTTTCGAGACTTTTTCCCTCTGGGGGACTTTGAGGTGTTACTAAACTTCCTGTACTGCTGTAATATTCCAGAGACATTTTGGCTGCATTCAGAACCCCTCCCTTTTCCTTGATGTGTTCAATCCCAGTGGAAATGCCCTTCTATTCCTGTAATCATAATTTTATCTCAACTTGCATGATATCAACGGGCTATTCTCTCCCTGGCTCTCGCCCAGTGCTAACATGAGCTAGGATTTTGATAGCAATGGATCCTTCATATGTTGTTTTGTGTGTGTGTGCAGGAAACAGACCATAAAGAAACGTTTGTTCCGTTTTGTAGAAGAGGAGAATCAGCCATGGACGCTGTGTCCATCTATACAGCACACACACACGTACACACACACGTACACACACACACACACACACACACACACTGTGGTGTTGTGATTAAAGCTTCCCGATGCTATGGTTTTCCATAACCTCGTCACGTGTGTGTGTGTGTACGACCAGACAAGCAGATCCCCTGCTTCTCTCGAGGGGTGTCAGAATGTTAGGCCACATGAAGAGGGGTACAACCTACGCAGCTGCTTTATGGAGATAAAGCAGCTAAGCACTGATATGCTGAAGAAATATCTCTCAATGTCATCGGCTATTTGTCATTCGCCTAAATGCCGAAGAACTGTTTTGACCAAAAATGTTGTTTGAGTTGTTGGACGTGAGACAACACCACAAACTAATCGTTCTTTCAAATCCATCCGAGGAAAATGTTGAAATATCACATTCTGACAGGAAAACAGAGTTTTTAGTGCGGAGGGAAGAGGGGGGGGGGGGGGGCAGAGGGGAGGCCAGGCCTGTCTGATAGCTGTGCTTGTGTGTGCCGTGTAGTGAGATAGGGCAGGACTCGACAACACTGGCAGTAAGACTGCAGAGTGGGAGGAAATGGGAGGATGCACAGAGGGAGCCCTCTCTCCTTGGGCACTTGACTTGATTCATGAAGGCTGTGAAAACTCTCCCGAATGTATACAAGCGACCCCAAATTCTCACCCTCACCCCAGCCCTCCACTCAATACGCACACACCCCCAGACCCATTGGTGTGAGCATGGAGTGTGTGTGTGTGTGTGTGTGCTGGTGTGTGTTCTTGGGGAAAGCCACACACACCACGCATCTTGTGAAGTAACTTAACTTAGTAACTTCACAAAGTTACTTAGTAACTGATTAACGTGTGAAGTATACTTAACGGATAACTCATCATCCTCACACACACACACACACTTTCCACGCTGTCCTCGTCCCCCTCTTGACTCTGACCCGTTCCGTCCCTCAGTCCCTCGTCCCCTCTGTGGTCTGGCCGTCACCCGATCTGACGGGTTCGTAACACAGGGCGGTCCTCTGGGCCCGCTGACTCTCACACGGCCCGTGTTTATTGTTGCTGCGGGCCGAGGCCGGATCCCTCGACCACAGCAGGCGTGAGACTCCCTGACCAGTTTCTTCCACTGACACGACGGGGGGAACACTGGGAGACGACCAGGGTGGGGGCCTGTCACCAAGACACGTCGCCTGCCCTGAGAGAGAGAGAGAGAGAGAGAGAGAGAGAGAGAGAGAGAGAGACAGAAAGAGAGAGAGAGAGAGAGAGACAGAAAGAGAGACAGAAAGAGAGACAGAAAGAGAGAGAGAGAGAGAGAGAGAGAGAGAGAGAGAGAGAGACAGAAAGAGAGACAGAAAGAGAGAGAGAGAGAGAGAGAGAGAGAGAGAGAGAGAGAGAGAGAGAGAGAGAGAGAGAGAGAGAGAGAGAGACAGAAAGAGAGAGAGAGAGAGAGACAGAAAGAGAGACAGAAGAGAGAGAGAGAGAGAGAGAGAGAGAGAGAGAGAGAGAGAGATGAGAGAGAGAGAGAGAGAGAGAGAGCTGGGGGGGCCATGTGCCTTCTGATACAGGACCGGTAAGTGTTTCTTCTTTTTTATCTCGGGGTGATATCCTACGTGTGATACATATCCTATGTATCCTGGGTGGGGGGGGGGGGGGGGTGCGGGTGAAGGTGGGGGGGAGAATGTCTCACGAGGCTGAGAGGTGCGTCCGGCACCCCTACACCAGCTCACAGGGGCTGGGAGGAGAAAGCGCTCAGTGCGTGTGGAACCATGCCAGCTCCCTACACAATGGGTGGAAATGGGAATTTAACACAAACTTTCTCACCAAGTTCCAAAGCACCCCCCTCTTACTTCCACCCCTACCTTCGCCCCCCACCCCCGCCCCCCATGACCCCCTCAATACCAACACCACTGAAAGCACAACAACATATCAAAATATGACGAAAATATGGCAGGTTTGAACCGCTAAAAATTGTAAGTTCATGCTTGACATTTTACCAAACAGAAATCCACGATTTCTCAATTGGTGATCAGTTCTTTGTTTTTCTTTTTTTTTTTACTTCCTCAATGCAGTTTGCAATCAAGTTTGCCGTTCCAAAGTGAGCAAATCCAACAAAATGATGTCAGTTCAGCAGAACATGCCACCATGTGACGTGATGTGGACATTACATCCATAACAAACATATTTTGAAGGTTTGTGCTGCATGTTGTGTTTTGGCTCTGCCGTAAAGAGGTAGGAAGGCTTTGTCTGGTCGTCTCATCTTAAGCAAGCACAATAATCGCTGGCCATCGCTCTCACAACAAACACTGCTCATAATTACCACAAGACAACAACGAGCCTAGAGGACAATAGCACATCTACAGGGACCAGTCTCCACCCTGCATATCCCCCTTACACACACACACACTCACAGCACATCTACAGGGACCAGTCTCCACCCTGCATATCCCCCTTACACACACACACACTCACAGCACATCTACAGGGACCAGTCTCCACCCTGCATATCCCCCTTACACACACACACACTCACTCACTCACTCACACACACTCTCTCACACACTCACACTCACAAACACACCACACTTACTCAAACACACTCTCTCTCACACACACACTCACTTACTCCTTGTGCTTGTGGAAGACTCTCTGTACCCTTGAGCCGAGCATCTATGTTGACACAGCATCCAGCTTTTCCCTTGTGGCTTCCTCTCTCTCTAACCCTAACCCTCTCTCTCTAACCCTAACCCTCTCTCTCTAACCCTAACCCTCTCTCTCTCTAAACCTAACCCTCTCTAACCCTAACCCTCTCTCTCTCTAACCCTAACCCTCTCTCTCTAACCCTAACCCTCTCTCTCTAACCCTAACCCTCTCTCTCTAACCCTCTCTCTCTAACCCTAACCCTCTCTCTCTAACCCTAACCCTCTCTCTCTAACCCTAACCCTCTCTCTCTAACCCTCTCTCTCTAACCCTAACCCTCTCTCTCTAACCCTAACCCTCTCTCTCTAACCCTCTCTCTCTAACCCTAACCCTCTCTCTCTAACCCTCTCTCTCTAACCCTAACCCTCTCTCTCTAACCCTAACCCTCTCTCTCTAACCCTAACCCTCTCTCTCTAACCCTCTCTCTCTAACCCTAACCCTCTCTCTCTCTAACCCTCTCTCTCTAACCCTAACCCTCTCTCTCTAACCCTAACCCTCTCTCTCTAACCCTACCTCTCTCTAACCCTAACCCTCTCTCTCTAACCTAACCCTCTCTAACCCTAACCCTCTCTCTCTAACCCTAACCCTCTCTCTCTAACCCTAACCCTCTCTCTCTAACCCTAACCCTCTCTCTCTCTAACCCTAACCCTCTCTCTCTCTAACCCTCTCTCTCTAACCCTAACCCTCTCTCTCTAACCCTCTCTCTCTAACCCTAACCCTCTCTAGGAGTCCCCTCAGCACCACCCCGAGGTCTGTCTGTCGTTCTGTCTGTAGGTCTGTCTGTCTGTAGGCCTGTCTGTCCGTCTGTGTGTCTGTAGGTCTGTCTGTCTGTCTGTCTGTCTGTAGGTCTGTCTGTCTGTAGGTCTGTCTGTCTGTTTGTCTGTGTGTCTGTAGGTCTGTCTGTGTGTCTGTAGGTCTGTCTGTGTGTCTGTAGGTCTGTCTGTGTGTCTGTAGGTCTGTCTGTGTGTCAGCATTGTTGTTCATCTACAGTAGTTATCTGTTTGACCTTCAGTTTCACACAGCTGGTGGAAGCCCCCTGTGGGCAGGGATCATGCACTGCACCTGTGAAGGTGAGGTCGTCCAAGAGAGCAGATCAGCGTGTCATCACTGTCATCTGGGTCATGTCTAGTCACCTTACAGTGTTTGTGACACTGTGGACAGGAAAGAGGAAGGCTTTTTCAAGCTGATCTGCTATTTGCAGTCGGAGGGAACTAGGGGTCACAGTTGTGGGTCTGAGAGACTGTCCAAACCTGAGCCAAGAGCTGGCAGAGAGATCCACTGTCAGGAAACACTGAATCACGGATATTCTAGACCTCTTGGTAATAATGCACAATGTCGCAGTGAAATCGTGTGTCCTCACCTATTGAAATGACATTGAAACAGATGTTTTGTGTTTATCAGAAGTGTATTCTCCTGAAACAAAGGAGTAGAAATATAATAATCCTGGTTGCTGAAAAATAAAGAAAATCTGGAGCTGGCTAATTGAAAACAGGAAACCTTGAACAATAAGAAGTTGGGTCAACATCAATTGTCTGAGGCCATCAGGAAACGTAAGGAACATTAAATCAACCATTATGAAGCCCACCCCTGCAGAAATGAGAAAACAGGGCCTTGCACTGGACCGACATGAGTTGCGTAAAGCGAAAAACTGGATGTTTTCCATCAGATCAGAGTAAAAATGATTGAGAAGACACAACAAACGGGGTGGTCATCATCCTAGATTTTCTGCAGAAGTGTAATTGACCGTAAGACTGCAGGGATCAAAAGCGTCGCATTGAAGTTAAAGAACAAAGCTGTCCAGCTTGGCCAGAGCCCGTCCCCGCTGTTGTTATTGGGTCAGAAGAAGGTTGTTGTTGTGCGGTTAGGGTTTTCTGCGCCGCTGAGGAACATCGGCACGCGTTTGATGGAAATGCATTTCCAGCTAGAAACGTGTTTATGAAAAATGTACAGGAAAACACGCATATTCAGTTGGAAACTTGAAGGCAGATGAAAGAAGGCCTGGGTTTAATCAAGCACGTGCATACTTTCACAACATCTTGTGTAACCGGTGGATTTAAAATGTTGCTGACGTCTAAGCACACTGACAATCATTTTGATCATATTCGTACACAGCTCCCGATTTGGATCGGTTGGAAAGAAAAAAAACATTTGGCAGAAGTTCACTTTAGTAGGTAGATGGGCCTACCGAAAGCCGTCTCAGCTCTGGAGTCCTTTGGCGCGCCAAGCAAGCTTTTTCCCCTCGTGACGTTCTTCCTTCCTATCCCACCCAGAGCCAAAGAGTAACCCGAGTTTACAACGAGCTGAACAGTCAGACTTGGCTATATGAACGTCACACGATCTCACAACCTCACAGGAATATATACACATCGCCAAACGGATTTACTTTGAGAGGAAATAACTGTGATTTCGGATTTATGGATACGCGTAAAAGCGCGCGCTGTTTGGCACTGACAACCAGTCCTCGGAATGTAGACACTTACCTCCCGTTTTAACTGACGGATCTACTAATTTTTCCGGATTGTTGCTATGGAAGAAATTGTTATGATCGCCGTCCTCAATTTTCTGTGCCTCCTTCGCTTGTCAGGTAAGTAGAAGGTAGTTCACAACCCTAAGTTATTTCAAAGTTAAAAAATAAATAAATAACATTTTCATGAATAACCAAACAACAAATTTACCAAACAATCCATTGTTCTACAAACATAGACAACTGCTGAAAGCATAGCACCTCTACCCAGATGGTGTTAAATAAGTAGTTACCTAACATACAATTTACATGAACTCGCTTATACGGGCAACTGGCGTGAGATTTCACCGTGGTATGCCTCGTCCCCCTGAGAGAACAGTCTCTCATCCTCGTTTCCTGTGATTGTTCTTCTGCCGTGTGGCCCACATGCCAGGGAAGAGGAATGTAGGACTCGTGTATCAACACTTCTGTGCCACCGTAAGGGGTTGGAGTAGTCACGAAGCCAATTCTAGTTTTTATTGAATTTTTTATTTAAATCTGTCATTTAGGAAGGCCCATGCCTGGAATTTGTCGTTATTTGTTTAGGGAAGATTTGCTTCAAGTCTGGTTATGTTTTGTGATGGATAACGAAGAATAAGGATTGGGAGTGGACCTGAGCGTCGTTAAATTCCCCAAACTTGTTATTTACTTCGTTTGGGTTTTGTAAGTGCATGACACATGCTGTATCTCCCTGCAGGTGCAGTGACAGACATAACCATGATCTCCAACGTGGAGGTGTCCAGCTCGCTCTTCTCCCTGTCCTGCGTCACTGGGGAGAGGAACGCGGCAGAGCTCACCCTGGACATCACCAAAGACTACCGAATTCTCATCCTCCCTTCCAAGCCCCGTTTCAAGATCAAGAAACCGGTGCCAACACGGGTGGAAGCCAAGGACTTTGAAGGGTTGGACTACATCGGCATCTTCTATTGTGAGGCCTCGTCGTTGGACGCCACTCCGATCGATAAAATCACGCTCATTAACAACTACCAAGGTAGACGAACACACAATTCTCTGAACTTGCAAGCCGCACCTTCGTGTTATGAACCTTCCGAAATGTAACGTTACTTTCACGCTAGATTGCGAAGCGGTTTTTTTTCTTCATATACTTTCGCGGTACAGCTACAATGTACAGCGTTTCTCTTCCAGGGCTTTTCGTTCCGACCCATATCACAGTGACGGCCAACAGAGGAGACACGGTCCACCTGGACATGCAGGTGGTCGGCTCCCAGAGAAGAGACGTGACGTGGAAACACAACGGTGAGTCCGCTAGCTGGCCAACCAAGGGCCTTAATTGGCCTCTTTCCAGAGAGAAGAGGAGAAACAGACAATGGAGAGACGGGTCAGTAGAAGTAGACAGCGACTGGTCACTGATTCGTTTAAAACAGTGATTGGGCTTTGAGGATAAGCGCTTCCTTGTGGAATACTCTGGGTGGATCTAAGACAATAACGTTTTTTGGTCGTTTCTTTTTTTTAAATTTTTTTTTTTACTAATAACCTACTTTATTACTCAACTACAGACAAAACGATCACGTTGTTTCCGTCAGTGAGATTCCGCTTTTTTTCTGTTTTACAGGAAACTACTTCTACATGATCCACTCTAACGAAGTCACAAACAACACGGCCACGCTGACGCTGCAGAACGTCGGTTCCTCCAACGCGGGCATCTACAGTGCCAGCTACGTAGGCGACAGTCCCATTCAGGGCGCCTGGATGCGGCTAATTGTCCGAGGTATGGCAGAGCACATGGTCCTACGTCACACACACACACACACACACACACACACACACACACACACACACACACTATGGGGAGAGTTCCCCCTCCACACACACACAGACACACATGACTACAGTGTGATGTAAGGCCTGGGTTGTGTCTTCCCTGTGGTGGCCTAGACTGTCCCAGTCAGAAGTGGGGCGTGTACTGTGACAAGGACTGCGCTGAGTGCCTGAATGGAGGGGTGTGTCACGACTCTGACGGGGACTGCATCTGTCCCCCTGGCTTCATGGGGACACGCTGTGAGACAGGTACGTGTGTGTGTGTGTGTGTGTACCGTGTGTGTGTGTGTATACTATGTGTATGATGGAGAAAGAGATACATTGACAGTACCAGTCAAAAGTTTGAACATGGAAAATGTGTCCAAACTGTATACCTGGTACTGTATATATACATTTAAAACTGTAATGCATATTGTTTAGTATGTATGTGCATGACAACATATATATTTCTGTTATGTATAGCTGTTAGGTATAGTTAGTCTTTTATAGTTTATTTTCATATGACGTAGTTCAACATGGACCGCCCTGCTCTGTGTGTGTCCTGTGTTCCAGCCTGTAGAGAGGGCATGTTTGGTCACAACTGCCAGGAGTCCTGCCAGTCAGAGCTGAGCTGCAAAGGCCTCCGCTTCTGCCTGCCTGACCCTTACGGCTGCACCTGCGCCAGCGGCTGGTCGGGCAACCGCTGCAGCAGACGTGAGTGCAGCTCCACACGACCAGGAAACCAGACAGTCCATGTAGCGTCTTGGCCTGTGTCGGTTGGGGTTTAAACATCACCAGACCTGGTGGGTTGAACCCAGAGCTCTGAGCTGAGAGGTCTTGTGTCTCTGTGTGTCTCCTTCCTCCAGCCTGCATGAAGGACATGTACGGGCCGGACTGCAGGCTGAGCTGCCAGTGTAGAAACGGGGGCGTGTGTAACCGCTTCAGCGGGTGCCTGTGTCCTACAGGCTGGAGAGGGAAGCACTGTGAGAAGTCAGGTGAGCAGAGTCAGGAGGGTTTGGCTGGTGTCCATGACATCTCATTTATCATCATCGCCCTCATCATCATCGCTTCCCCCTCCTTCTCTCTCCCCCCCTGTCTCTCGTCACGTCGATCCTCCCAGACCGCGCTCCCCAGATCCTGGACATGACCAGTAGTCTGGAGTGGAACCTGCTCTCCAGCCCCAAGATCCAGTGCTCCGCCACGGGCAACCCTCTGCCCAGCCACACCAGCATCGAGCTACGTAAACTGGGCTCTGTGCTCAAGGTAGGGCCTGGAGGTTCGGGGGGCTGGAGGTCGGGGGTTCTGGAGGGCTGGAGGTCTGGGGGGCTGAAGGTTGGGGTTCTGGAGGGGCTGGGGGGCTGGAGGTCTGAAGGTTGGGGTTCTGGAGGGGCTGGAGGTCTGGGTGGCTGGAGGTCGGGGTTCTGGAGGGGCTGGAGGTCTGGGGGGCTGGAGGTCCAGGGGGCTGGAGGTCGGGGGGCTGGAAGGCTTGGGGTCTGTTTTAAATGTTGTGTCTTACCAGAGGAAAGTGTTGTGGACTGGTGACTGAGCAGTGTGCCATGTGCTGTTCCCCAAGGCCTCTCGCACCACCATGGACTCCAACAAGAGCACGGCTCAGTTTGAGATCTCCCGGCTGACTGCGGAGCACGGGGGCTTGTGGGAGTGTCGCGTCTCTACTAACGGGGGTCAGGACTCTCGCAAGTTCAACCTCACCGTCAAAGGTGAGCAGGAGACAGAGCTGCTCTGGGATTGACTACATCACCTGGATGTTTTTTTGTGTTGGTTTGTCTTCTCTTTTGGGTCTCACTCTCCCTCTCTCTCTCTCTCTCTCTCCCCCTCTCTCTCTCTCTCTCTCCCCCTCTCCCCCCCCCCTTCCCAGAACCCCCCATCCCCAGCACGGCCCCCCGGCTCCTGGAGAAGAGGAGTAAGCAGCTGGTGGTCCGGCCTGTGGAGGCCTTCAGAGGAGACGGACCCATCATCTCCACCAAGCTCCTCTACAAGCCCATGGACAACGGGGTCTCCTGGTCCTCCATCATAGGTGAGCCGGGTGGAGGAGGCAGAGTTTGTCTCCTGCAGGGGGTAAGGTGGGCTTAGGTGCAGTTATTTGGGCGTATATAATATTCCCGTAAAATATTATTCGAAAATATTATTTCAACCCTTTTTTCCAAAATCTCAAAAAAATTCCTTTAAACTTTTTTTCCTCAGTGTACAGCACGGAGCCCATCACTCTGATGAACCTGAAGCCGTCCACCAGGTACCAGGTGCGCGTGCAGCTCAGCCGGCCAGGCGAGGGGGGGGAGGGGCCCCCGGGCCCAGAGGCCGTCATGGAGACGGAATGTCCAGGTAGGGGACCCACAGCAGGGGGGTGGGACGCGACACACAGCAGGGGGGAGGGGGGGTGGGACACACCTGTCTGTTTCAGCTTCCTACAGAGGAGATAGTGCAGGGGAATTGGGGGTTGGTGGGGGAGATCTCTCTGTGTGGAGATGGGATTATTGGGGGGGGGGCACAGCTTCCTACAGAGCAGAGAGGGGGGGGTCATTGTCTGCTGTAACCCTTAACGATTGCTTACAAAGAAGCCCCCCTCTGCATTATAAATGGCGGGGTGTAGCGGGTGTGCGTGCTGTCAGTGTGAGGAGGGAGGAGGACCTCGTCGTCTGTGTCCTTAAGGAGTCCATCGCCACGTGAACGACACGCTGACTCATCCAAGAGTCCATCGCCACGTGGTTGACAGTAGTTCCTTCAGTGTTCAGTGTAGGATGGCGGATTATTGTTTTCATACAGTTTTCCTCACTGCACTGCAGGCATGAACAGGCAAAAGACTAAGTTTATGATTATTCACACTCTACATTTAGGGGGGGCCACAAGGGGGTCCAAGCTTGTTGTCACAGGGGCACACTGGCCTCCCCTGGGCCCCCTTCCTAGAACAGCCCCTGCTGCTTCCCTGACTGAGTGTTCTGTGTCGCCGTAGAGCCCACGGCCCGACCGGAGATTGACTTCAGCTCGCTGGAAGGCCGCAACGCCACCGTGCGCTGGCTGTTGCCCGGCAACGCCGGCGACGCCGGTTCGGCCAGCGGCTTTTTAGTGCAGCTGTTTGGCCCCTCCCCTCCGCGGGACAAGCTGAGAGAGGTGATCACACTCCTCAATGTGCTCTCCACCAAGTTCCACAACCTGGAGTACAACCGGGACTACACGGTCCTGGTCAGCCTGCTGAACTGTGGCAGCCAGGGTCCAGCCTCTAAGCCCTACCACTTCCACATCAACAGCCAGGGTAACTAGAGCTCCTCTCATTGGTCAGAACAGGCAGGGGTGATGAGTGTGACCCCCCTCCCCCCCCCCCCCCCCAATCCTGCCCAGAAAGTGTGTTTCTGGTCTGGGTCTGCTATTGACCGTAGCCGCTTAGCATCTTCGTTTAGCGTCTATGCTAACGCTGGTCTAATCTGGTCTAAACCCGTTTCGATCTCCCGTTCCCCCAGGGCCCTCCTCCCCTCTCCACGTCCAGGCCCTGCCCCTCTCCGTGTCGGCCGTGCAGGTGAGGTGGCGCCCCCCGGAGGACCCTAACGGGGGCATCGTCAAGTACATCATCGAGTACCAGCCTGTGGGGCAGGGAAGCCCTCATCCCTGGGTCGACACGGACGACGGAAACAAAACCGCCAAGGACGTGATGGCTCTGAACGGGAGCACGCTGTACCAGTTCAGAGTGCGGGCCTTCTCTAAAGTACCTGGGGAGTGGAGCAAGTTTGTCCAGGCCAGGACCCAGGGCGACGGTGAGGGAGGGGTGATAGGCTGTCGTTGCGGTTGTGTTTGTGTAAGATGATTCGAACTGAGAGGCTCCTGCCTCTGACCGTGTTGATGGTTAGATCCTCAGAATCATTTTCAAATGTCAATGTCAAACTGTATTAAGTCTAGAATCAGTACTTTCTTCTTAAAGTCTCGTTCTTTCTATGTATCTCTCCTCTCCTACCACCTCCCCTCTCTCTCTCTCTCCTCCCATCTCCTCTCCTCCCCCACCACCCTTTCTCTCCCCCTCCCTCCAGCGCCCCAGAGCTTCACCCCCACGACCCAGGAGGTGGGGGTCAGGGCGGGGAAGGAGGGTTACCAGCTCCTGGTGGCGGTGGTTGGCTCGGTAACGGTCACTTGTGTGACCATCCTGCTGGCTCTGCTGGCGCTCTTCTGCATCCGCAAGAGCCTGCTCAACCGCCGGCGAACCTTCACCTACCAGTCTGGATCGGTGAGGGGCACACACACACTGACACACACACTCGCACACACTCACACTCACACACACACCTTGCCTTTCTGCCGTAAGATTACGTTGAGAGCTACGATCAAACGTGGACCTCTTCACCACAACTATTTAGTTTGTACACATCACGTTCCGTCCTGTACCCCGTCAACAACCGTCCACCAATCGATGGTTTCCCAGGGGGAGGAGACCATCCTGCAGTTCAACTCCGGGACCCTGACCCTGACCCGGAGGCCCAAGCCCACCCCGGACCCCCTCACCTACCCCATCCTGGAGTGGGAAGACATCAAGTTCGAGGACGTGATCGGGGAGGGAAACTTTGGACAGGTCATCAAGGCCATGATCAAGAAGGACGGCACCAAGATGAGTGCTGCTATCAAGATGCTGAAGGGTAATCAGCACACACACACAAACACACACACACAGACACACAGACACACAATGACACTGAAGTCCAAACACTCCAGGCAACACACCCTGTATCTGTGCCAGCTCCTAACTTCAATGTGTGTGCTGTTCTGCGTAGAGTTTGCCTCGGACAACGACCACCGAGACTTTGCAGGAGAGCTGGAGGTGCTGTGCAAGCTAGGCCAGCACCCCAACATCATCAACCTCATAGGAGCCTGTGAAAACAGAGGTGAGTGCGCCCCCTTCTGGACACTAAGGGCAACAACAAGCCATTCTTTTATTTTTTATTTTTTTACTTTTTAAAAATTATTTTGACTTTCAGTTGAGCAAGAAGATGCTCTATTTCAGAGAGAAATGCCAACTCGCTGTAATCAATGCCGTCCTAAACGTTTTAGACTCTATATTCAGCAACTGCCAAGAAGATTGACTTGAAAAGGTATCAGGGTTTCAATATGTATTTTGGGATTATTGCTAATGCCACAGAATGTGTGTGCATACGATGAAGTAGTTAAAAAACGTCCGGAATAGTTTTGTTCAGATCCACGAGGCCCTTCTCATGTGCACCTGGGCAACATATCCTCCAAGTCAAACATCCTTTGTCTGCTGGAAGCATTTGCTCGGTCGTGTTTATTTGACTTGACTGTATGCCACATAAGCAAACTGCTGCTTGTCTCAATCTGGATTACGATCAGCTGGACGGCATTCCAAGCATGAAACTCTCATTTCCGAGCCACATCCGACGATTTCGTTAAAATAATCGAATCGCTGGTTTTATGTTCTTAGATCTTAGGTTGATAATATTAGGAGAAGCGAGATGTGGTTTACAGTAGAACGTGTGCTGAGGGAAATACAAAGTCTGTAATTCATCAGGTTTCCTACAGGCCTCGTCTTCCAGATGGTCTGACATTCAGATTTCTCTTCGTGATTAGAGATTTCCTAATCTTATAATTAAACCTACAATGTTTATCAGGATGTCAATGCCATCCGTACGATTCCCTTCCCCTAGTGTCATCCTTACTTTAGTATCCTCTGGTTCTTTCTTCACGTTCCCTTTTTCTCTCCTTCCACTCTCTCTCTCTTGCTCATTCTCTCTCTCTCTCTCCCCTCCACAACTCTCTCTCCCTCCCTCCCCCGGATGCAGGCTACCTGTACATAGCTATAGAGTACGCGCCCTACGGCAACCTGTTGGATTTCCTGAGGAAGAGTCGTGTCCTGGAGACCGACCCCGCCTTCGCCAAGGAGCACGGCACCGCCTCCACACTCACCTCCCAGCAGCTGCTGCAGTTCGCCGTCGACGTGGCGACGGGCATGCACTACCTTAGCGACAAGCAGGTGAACGTTGTTTTAACCCAGTCAACTAACCAAGCCATAACCGAGCCCTAACCTAACCCTAACCTAACCCTAACCGAACCCTAACCAAGCCCTAACCGAACCCTAACCCTTTTCCCTCGTCATCCCTTCTTCTTTTCAAAGTTCATCCACAGAGATCTGGCGGCTCGGAATGTTCTGGTAGGAGACAACCTGGTGGCCAAGATAGCCGACTTCGGTCTATCCCGAGGGGAAGAGGTCTACGTGAAGAAGACCATGGTGAGTCCACCTTCTCCTCACCTCCTCTAGGGCGCTGTGTCTCACAGCCTGCAGGGGGCGCTCATAAGGCACGTTCTGACTCTGGAGAACAACAGTGACTCGACCTTCTCCCCGCTCACCCACAGGGACGGTTACCGGTGCGATGGATGGCCATCGAGTCGTTAAACTACAGCGTGTACACCACCAAGAGTGACGTGTGAGTCTATCTGTCTGAACGGGTCACCCCCGAACCGAAACACGCACCACGTTCCACACCACGCTCAGTAACGCCTCGCATTGCTCCCAGTCGAAGTTTGACGACACGGTTCACAGTGTCCGCAACGAAATGACTGAAAGATCCCGTGGAATGACAACTGGTACATAAGTGCAGAGGAACTGATAAGTAACCGGCGGAAACACAAGCACTCTAGCTGTCAGATGGAACCTATTTATACACACCGTAGAACATTCTGGAAGACTTGTAGGGCAATAGAAGGAAGTTGGTCTGGGTACAGAAAAGACACGTTGTACATTTCATAGGGTACACCACAGTGCGTGCGTGTGTGTGTGTGTGTGGTTGTGTGCCAGAGTAAAAGTGCCATGTTTGTGCATGTGAGCAGAGATAATATAGGTTTTAGCGTCAAACCATTTAACACTTGTGTTACTGTTTACGACAGAAAGGGACTTGAGCTTCTATCTGAATCTCTCAACCTCATGTTAGGATTCCTTCAGTTGAGGCATAACTTGTGTTATTAAACAGTTGAGCTTGTTGGTGGAACTAAGAGACTAAACTCTCTAGTTGGTTACAGAGCCGTCGGTACCAATAGAAAGAGATGTGTTGTTCTTTATTTGGATGTTGTTCTTTATGTTGGATGTTGTTCTTTATGTTGGATGTTGTTCAAAGTACTGTAGGTCTTTCCTCTTTATGATCTACCTGTCCCATCCTCCGTGTTCACCTCTACACCCTTTCTGTTTTAGCTGGTCTTTTGGCGTTCTGCTGTGGGAGATTGTGAGTTTAGGTAAGTTTGACTTCATGTTTGTCATATTTGTCAGAATTTCTGGTAGCTCCCGTGATGAAAGCGTGCATCTATTACGAGTTCTGAGTAAGCACAGATCACAGTGTTTGTGGTCTCAGCCACAGGAGCTCAGTTTCAGCCTCCAGTTTAACACTTGGGGCAGAACGGGAAGAGGTTAGCGCAACAAAAAAACATGTCACTAAATTTGTGTGACCAAAAATGTAGGACTGTAGAGTGTATGAAGGTTCAACACATTTAAAGAACGCTACAGTGCAACGATGTTCAGGATGATTGTGACCGACGCTGACGACCTCCAAGCCTATCGGCCCATTTATACACATTCTCTCTCTCCCTATATGTCTCTCGTTCTGCCTCTCTCTCTCACTCCCTCTCCCGCTCCCTCTCTCACTCCCTCTCCCGCTCCCTCTCTCCTTCTCTCTCTCCCCCTCTCCCTCTCTCTCTCACTCTCACTCCCTCTCCCACTCCCTCTCTCCTTCTCTCTCTCCCCCTCTCCCTCTCTCGCCCCCTCCCCCCTCCCTCCCTCTCCCACTCCCTCTCTCCTCTCTCTCCCCCTCTCCCTCTCCCTCTCTCTCCCCCTCCCCCCTCCCTCTCTCTCTCTCCTCACTCCCACTCCCTCTCTCCTTCTCTCTCTCCCCCTCTCCCTCCCTCTCTCTCCCCCTCCCCCCCTCCCTCTCTCTCTCTCCCTCTCCCCCTCCCCCGCTCCCTCTCTCTCTCCCCCTCTCCCGCTCCCTCTCTCCTTCTCTCTCTCCCCCTCCCTCTCTCTCCCCCTCTCCCTCTCTCTCTCCCCCTCCCTCTCTCTCTCTCCCTCTCCCCCGCTCCCTCTCTCTCTCCCCCTCTCCCGCTCCCCCTCCCTCCTCCTCTCCTCTCCCCCTCCCTCTCTCCCCCCCTCCCTCCCCAGGTGGGACTCCTTACTGTGGGATGACCTGTGCTGAGTTGTATGAGAAGCTTCCTCAGGGCTACAGGATGGAACAGCCCAGAAACTGTGACGACGAGGTGTAAGTGCTGGAAAAAAAGACCAAAGAAAGATTGTAATGAATGACGATGCTGTCAAATAATCATATGATGCACAGACAACCAGCCATGACGTTTGACTTTACTTGTTTCTTTTTTTAACAACTTATTTTCCTGTGTTTTAACAACGCGTACCTGTTGAACATGAACAGGTATGAGATGATGAGGCAGTGCTGGAGGGATCGCCCCTACGAGAGACCTCCCTTCTCCCAGATCTCAGTTCAGCTCAACAGGATGCAGGAGGCCAGGAAGGTGAGGAGTCATCTCAGAACCCCCCCCCGTCTCTCTCTCTCCCTCTCTCTCTCTCTCTCTCTCTCTCTCTGCCTGTCCCTCTCTCCCTCTCTCTCTCTCTGTCTGTCTGTCTGTCTCTCTCTCTCTCTGTCTCTCTCCCTCTCTCTCCCTCTCTCTCTCTCCCTCTCTCTCCCTCTCTCTCTCTCTCCCTCTCTCTCTCCTCTCTCTCTCTCTCTCTCTCTCTCTCTCTCTCTCTCTCTGCCTGTCCCTCTCTCCCTCTCTCTCTCTCCTCTCTCTCTCCCTCTCTCCCTCTCTCTCTCTCTCTCTCTCTCTCAATCAGCTCAAAGGAGAAAAAAAACTAATATGGTAAAATCGTTCACCGTCAGCCGTGTGTGTTTTGAACTTGACTGTGAAAACATTCTGCTTCCCAGGCGTACGTAAACATGGCCCTGTTCGAGAACTTCACCTACGCCGGAATAGACGCCACGGCCGAGGAGGCCTGACTACCATCCCCCCCAGACCCTGGCAGGTCACGTAGCCCACGGGAGAGGCCCCGAGGTGGGGCACCGCGATACTGCCGGCCCCCTGCTGGTCCTCGGGCCTACCGGGCAAACAGGCACTCCACCAGGGCCTCGTGGCTGTAGAGGGAGGCAGGACGCTGGGGGGGATGAGGGGGGGGGGGGGGGTCACCTGGAACCACGCGGGTCCCAGACCAACACCGAACTCTTGGGGATGTGGAGTGGCGCTGGGAGGATCTGTGACTACACAACAGGGCCTGCAGGGCGCACGCTATGACCTACGACCTGTGGGCTCTGAACTCTCACCTGGAGAGGACGTCGTCGTGGAAACAGGACACACAGTTGGAAAAGAGACTGGGGGAAGACAGAGATGAAACACTTGAACCAGCAACACGAGAGACGTGCATCAGCATAGTCCCTGGTTTCTTAAATACAAAGTATATCCTTTGCTGTCGTCCTGAGAATGTTCTTGTATATAATGTACTGTATCTATATCACTTTTACTTTTGACTTGTCCTCACATAATATTTCACTCCTTTATACATTTTCCTACATTTGTAACATATGCTACCTTTATCTCAGAATGGTGTCCAATGTACGTTTTATTGATATGTTTCTTAAATAAAGCTTTCTGTGGTGACTGGACTCATCACTATGAAGCATGTGAACCACATCTCGTAACGTTTTTAAGAAAAAAAACAATACTGAGAAAGGTGTTGACATAAGCAGTTCTGGTGGGGGGTTGCTAGGGTTAAGCGCCGTGGCCAATCAGGCTGCCTGAGAGTCAACATGTTGGGGTGACAGGGCTGAACCACAGCCCTGCCTTCTACAGGCCCGAGGTTCAGAGGACCCCTGGCCTCTTCCCTGCTGCACAGCGGTGATCTGTCACACAGTTTCCTCTTGACAAGGAGCCACAGGCTCGCAGGGCTGACACTAGCTTCCTGACTGGCGTCCCACACACGCACACACACACACACTGCACACACACACACATGCACACATGCACACGCACACAGCCTACATGTAGTGCATGCATGCACTCGTCAACAACTTGATTTTGTAATTAATGTATTTTATGATTGTTGGTTCATTACTATCTTTGTAACTTGAAGCCTGTGTCCTTTGGGTGGGTGTTTAAGTTCATCTTGTGCATCAGTTATGATGCGCCCCTTCCTAACCCCCCCACCTCCCCCCTGGCACCCTCCCCCCTGGCACCCTCCCCCCTCTCAGTGCCTGCCTCAATCCACACAACACACACATCCTGTGCCTCCGAGCCTATCAGAGAGGGCCAGTCCCCACCCACCAGCCCCACCCCCCTGCTCATACACCGACCAACATCCCAGCCTCACTGGCACTCACACACACACTCACACACACTCACACATTGACCTGACCAAACATCCTCAGTGTCTCCACCTGGCCCATGTGGTCATAAGCTACGACACGCGTCAGTCATGGTTGTTGGTTTCACCTCCAGGATGCTGATCCTTCCGACCTGGGTTCTCCTGTGTTGCATGTTGGTTTGGTGCCAAGGAAGACCTGCACACCAACTGTCAGAGAAAGGTAGGGTTCTGGACCTGTGTGTGGAGGTGTACTGCGACGACCTGCTCAAACATCATCCATGTCTGCAGATGTGAATTCGGTATTTCCAGTGTGCGTAAAACAGTCTCAGAACTACTCAGAAACTTCTCAGAACTACTGGGTGAAGCTGTCGAGTACTTGTCTTTCGTTGTGTTGTTGAGGTTGTTTCACAGTATCTCCAGGGTGAGGTTTGAACCCGGGCGATGTACGTGACCCCTGTCCATCCCAACAGATGTGTTGCTTTTGGAAGACAACGAAAATCCAAAGTGTTTCACCAGAACCAAGGATGACTTCACCTGCTTCTGGGAGGAGACAAGCAACAAGTCCAATGAGTTTTTCTACAAAAACGTTGAGTATGTATTTGGATTCAGGTCTCTGTATGTTCATGTGTATGTTCAGACAGTGCAGTGTACAGCATGTGTAGAGATATACATGCATGTGTAGAGATATACATGCATGTGTAGAGATATACATGCATGTGTAGAGATATACATGCATGTGTAGAGATATACATGCATGTGTAGAGATATACATGCATGTGTAGAGATATACATGCATGTGTAGAGATATACAGCATGTGTAGAGATATACATGCATGTGTAGAGATATACATGCATGTGTAGAGATATACATGCATGTGTAGAGATATACATGCATGTATAGAGATATACATGCATGTGTAGAGATATACATGCATGTATAGAGATATACATGCATGTGTAGAGATATACAGCATGTGTAGAGATATACATGCATGTGTAGAGATATACATGCATGTGTAGAGATATACATGCATGTGTAGAGTAGCGGACTGGCCATCGGGAGCACCGGGAGAAGAATAACGATGGAAAACCAGGCTGAGAAACGTAAGGGTGGGGCTGAAAAATTAAGAGAAAAAAAATGTGTGAAACTCGATCTCACTTCTACGAACCACATGACTTGTGGTTTACAACTGCACACACAAACCTACAATATGTAAACACACACAGACTTAGAGTACACATGTACAAATACATGCAGACACACACACATGCACACACATCCCACAGATATAGAGTACTCACGCACACTCACACGCACGGACACCCAAACTCCAAAGTACACCCACAGCTCATCGTGTTTGGCCTGTGCAGGGGTGAGAAGAGGTGTGAGGTTGCGGTGAGGCACACAGAGGCAGGCCGAGTCATCCACATCTGTGACTTCCCCCCCCGGGACGTCTACCTCTACGTCGAGACGCACATCAGGGTGACAGACCCTCACAGCAACACCACGGTCTACACACGCAGCGTCGCCATAGAAGACCAGGGTAAAGAGAGGGGCCAGTGTGTTTACGTGTGTGTGTCTCTGTGTGTGTGTGTGTGTGTGTGCTGCATTACTTATCAGTAAGGCTTCCTCTCTCCTCCTCACAGTTTTACTGCCCCCCCCGGGGGGGGTCTTCCTCCAGCACACTGGCCAGGCAGGGCAGCTGCAGGTGACCTGGCTTCAACTTCCACCCACAGACAGTGTGCACTATGAGATCTGCGTCTCCTTCCAGAGCGGGGGTGAGAGGACAGACCAGGTACAGAACGACATCAGGAACCAAACGCATCGATATAAAACATCATAATAATACATGTCACAAATATTACGCGAAAACAAAAATTAATGAAGGTTAACTATTCTAAAATAGAATACATTTCGGTCTCAAGAAATGTTTCATAAAATAATACAAAAATCTTGAAAGAAACATTTAACCTTCCAAAGCTTTTCCAGCGATTTTAAATCAAAAGCATTTGGAATCGGAAACGTGTCTTTCGTTTAACCGTGAGCACGTTTCCACACCCCAGTGTGTCCTCTGAAGGTTCCCCTCCCTGCAGTCGCCCTCGCTCTGCTAAACGTGTGCGTTGGTCCACCTCCCCAGGTGCGGCCAGGGGCATCCGGCCAGCACAGGCTGACCTCCCTGCCCCCTGGGGAGGTGGTCCGGGTCCAGGTGAGGGTCCGGACGCAGGGCTACACCTACACTCTCATCGGTCACTGGAGCCATTGGTCAGACGCAGTGTCTGCTATGGTGCCCCAGACAGCAGGTGTGTATGTACGTGTGTGTGTGTGTGTATGTGTGTATGTGCGTGTGTGTGTGTGTACGTGCGTGCGTGTGTGTGTACGTGTGTATGTGCGTGTGTGTGTGTGTGTGTATGTGCGTGTGTGTGTGTGTATGTGCGTGTGTGTGTGTGTGTGTGTGTATGTGCGTGTGTGTGTGTGTATGTGCGTGTGTATGTGTGTGTGTACGTGTGTGCATGTGTACAGTCTTGTATCCTTCCTCAGTAGAGTGATGGAGTCCCCTCTGTCTTTCAGAGGATATTTCTTTATTCTGTCACACTTCTGATCTACAAAATGTCACCTGTCAATGGAAGGAGAAATCAAGCAGAGATCCCATCTACACACTCTTCCACAAGATGCTCACCAGGTAGACGACAGCCTGAAAACTGAAAGGTCCCTGGTTTTGCCGCGCAACAAACTGCCACTCGGTCTGAACGATCTGTTGGTTTCCAGGGGCAACTGGAGTGAGTGTGCTCGGGGGCAGAACTCTACTTCTTGTTGTCGTTTCCACGGCGACGAGTCGGCGGCCATCCTGGTGAAACTCGCCGCCAGTGCCGGTCCTCTAAACCGGACCTTCTACACAGAGACCTTCACAGTCAGAAAAAGCGGTGAGCAGTTCTGGTGCCACACAGGAGAACAACACTGTATGTTTAAATAAGATCCATTTAACAAACACAAAGATCTTTTTAACCTTTCATTCAACTTCTACCCCCCTCCCCGTGTGAAGTGAAGACAGCCCCTCCTGGGAGCGTGAGGGGGGAGTCAGAGGGGGACAGGCTGTACCTGAGATGGGACACGCCCCAGCTGTTCCTGTCGGCTCACCTGATGTACCAGGTCCGCTACCAAACCAGAGGAGAGGGCTCCTGGAAGGTACCAGCAGGCTCACGATGGAGCCACACAAGACCACAACTTGGATAGAGAAAAGCCTTCATACCTCTTTCATACTTTCTCACCACGTTATGTTCTTAAGTCTATTCGATTTCTTAAGACGTTGCTTTCTAAGATTATTTGTATATTCTATTATTAATACATTTTTTCAACGTTTTTTTTCTTCCCGCGTCCAGCTGGTCACCTTACCGGATTCTGACACCGGCACCATTCTAGACGTCCAGACGGGCTGTCAGTATCGCGTCCAGGTGCGAGCCAGGCCAAACGGTTCCGTCTACGATGGATACTGGAGCGACTGGTCTCAGTGTCTCTCCGTGGTTGTGGCTTCTCGTCTCGGTACGGAAGAGTGGATGTGTTTAAAAAAATAAATAATACATTTTATTAATCCAGCAAACACTTTTATCCAATGTGACATATAGATAGCGCATGTAGAAAGTATAGCGGAATAGGTAGGCCGACTGACCACAAACAGAAAGTGACACGGGCTAACTCAGTAATCTCTTCTAGCTGTTTTGCTTCTCCCGAGCATCTCTCTCGCTATGCTCGTCCTCTCCCTCGTGTTCTTCTTGGTGTTCTCACGGTATCTCAGGTGAGTTTTCTTTGTAAACAATTGTTATCTTTTGTTGCCCCCTTCCAACGGTTGATTATATACACTGAGTCACCATCTTGTTCCATCAGTAAACTCAAAAAGTACCTGTGGCCTCCAGTCCCAAACCTTGATAAAGTCCTGCTTGGCTTTCTGACGGAGATCAACCGACAGACTTGGGTAAACAGAATGCCAGCGTGCAGAAACGCCTCAGCACCAGAACGACGTTCAGTTGAACACGTCGAATCCCGTCTAGTTTGTGTTTTAAGCGTGTTTGTGCGTTTCCTTCCAGGATCCTTCTGACAACGTGAAACAGTCCTTCAATGAGACTCCTGCTTCAGTGGTGGAGATCCTGTCAGAGAGAGAAGCTCCAGAAGTGAAGCCACCAGGGGAGTCCTCCTGTCCCCTGTCCCCAGAGAGGGGCTCCGGCAGCGGGGAACAGACAGAACTGACCCTGGGGAGGGTAGTGACCCGGCAGGTCAGTGTGGACTACGTGACCCTGAACACAGTCGATGCCATCAACGGTTCCCCGGGCAACGAGTACATGTATGATGGGGTGGGGTGTGTGAGGGCAGGGGCGGGGGCGGGGGGAGAGGACCACCAGTGGAGGCTACCACTGCTCCTTCCCTGCCCGGTTACCCAGCCTCCCCCCTCCCTCCTCCTCCCCTCC
>CM042859.1:530805-568305 GCA_023658055.1 Thaleichthys pacificus
TCCGGCTGGGGATACTGGGCGTGGCGTGGCGCAGCGTGCGTGGCGTGCGCGGCGTGCGCGGCGTACCAGGGGTGCTCTGGAGAGGAACACCACATTCCATGAGCGACCACACTTCCACACGCGTGTGGAAAGTGTCAATATTCATCAGGCATCTCCCAGGACTACCGTACCTTTTTACTGGGGGTCTTGCGTGGGGTCCTAGCTGGAGCACGGGCCTTCTGGGTGGAGCGGGGGGTCCGGGATCCCAGCGCACGCTTGCTCTTCCTCACCAAGATCTCTTCGTCGCTTTCCTCCTCCTGCTCCTCCTCCTCGCTGCTGCTCTGCAGAGCCTTCTTCGAGGGCAGGAAGCAGTCATCGTCCCCGTCATCTCCGTCCGAGGTCACATCCTGTTCGTTACTCAACAGATTCCTGAAACAAAACGAAAATATATTTCCATCAGATGAATAACACAGGACTCAGTGACAAGATTTGAAAAGAACAGCTCTACGGGTCACCGTGGTGACGGTACTACTCACAGCTGTCTCCGGATTCGCGAGGACACCAGTAGGGCGGACTTCCTCTTGGAGCGAGGCGTCATGGCAACCGGTGTGGCCAGGGGGGAGTCCTCCATTTCCACTTCCTCCCTGAGAGCAGAGGACCACAATGAGCACACAGCGACAGGAAGGTTCACCAGAGCCGACACCGATAGGCTGAAAGATACCAGACCTGACACCGATAGGCTGAAAGATACCAGACCTGACACCGATAGGCTGAAAGATACCAGACCTGACACCGATAGGCTGAAAGATACCAGACCTGACACCGATAGGCTGAAAGATACCGGCTGAACTGGCCGACAGTGTGGTTGAAGTACTTACAGAACGGCCAGAGCCCCCTCCCTCGTCGACCGGGACGTGTCCCTCCTCCTGGAAGGGGTGCTCGCTCTGAAAGGACATGGAACACACACAAGGTCAAAGCTTTTACATGATCAAGAGTCACAAGAAATGCCATGTTTTATTGGATTATGCGTCTGAACCCAATACATTATAAATCCCTCTTCACGTGTGATGTAACCCAGTTTTGCTCGCTTCTATTGATGCGAGCGTGAGTCAGCATCGTGTGCTCCATTCAAAACACCTGAATAGTTTCCTTGTCATCTTTCTTGTCACGATAATATCAAGGTCAAAGGGCAGCAAGATCCCAAACAAGCCTCCACCATGTGCTCCCCTGACTCCACCCCCCCCCAGGGGCCCAGAGCCAGCACCACACCCGTGATCCAGTCACTCTGACCAGGGAGGCTTGACTCACTTCCGCCCCCCAGCGATGGGGATCCTTCTGGGGGTCGCCCGTCTTACCCGGGGGGTCAAGCATGTAGCTGACCCCTCAAAGACCTCGTCCTCCTCAGACAGGAGGCCCACACCCAGGCAGTCCCTGGTGAGGGAGGGGGGGGCTCTCTGGTTACACAGCCTCAAACACTTTAAAGGAGAACAGCTGGCAAGGTGGAAGACATTCAAACACCCTACTGATCTCTGCGTCGGGTCATTTGAACATTTATTTTCTGTTTCAGGTTGTGAGCCGACGGGATCCGAATGATCTACCCTCCCTGGGGCATGATCACATTATCATTTCACCGTATTTAATCTCTTAAGATCAATGTTCCTGACGGTAAACAGCAGATGAAGTGTGGTGCAGGAAGTGCCCAGGCCTACCTGTCTGAGTCCTGTTCCCCCAGAGCGACAGGGGACAGCCTCTCCAGACTCACTGAGGCCTTCAGAGGGGTGGTGTCCTGACAGCCAGGGCCCAGGCTAGCAGCCTTCCTGGGACAGAGGCTGAAGGACTGAGCTATGGTTCTCACGGGGGATGAGGACAGCTCCTGGGTGAGTAGTATCTCACTCTCCAGCTCCTCTCCCAGATACGTCCCCAGCATGTCTTCTGTGGTGAGGGTCGCCCCTGGATCTGAGGGTGAAGCCGTGTAGCACACGCCAAATACATATTAAGCTACACGCTAGCTAGATACATTCACATACACAACTGATGTTGACTATTACGTCAACTAAAAATACATATGTATTAAGTCAGGTTTCCTGGTGTGAGGCCACTCACTGTTGAGCTGCAGCTTCTTGCGCACACCGGGGGTTCCAGAGACGCTGCCCCTCCTCCGGGCGCTCAGGCTCTTTGAGGCGGACAGCTTGGACGTCGAGTGGACCGACTCGGCCTCGACGAAACCCCGTTTGCCCGCGCTCGCGGTCCCGGCTCTGCGCATCACCGCGGGGTCCGGCGTGGGCAGCGCCCCCCGCTCCGGCCCCCGGGACGCCGGGGTGGCGGCGTGCGGGGGGGACGGGGGGGAGGGCGGCAGGGATGGCTTGGGGCACCGTGGGGGCGATGGTGAGGTGTCCTGCATCAGTGCAGGGTCCAGGACCTGGAAGGTTTTGGTGTCCCAGGAGAGCTTGACGTAGAGAATGTCCTTGGCTTGGGACTCAGGGAAGGGAGCATCTGGGTGGAGGTGTTTAACCTGAGGAGCAAACCCAGGCTGTTAAAGGGGCGTGGGATTCCTAAAGACTCTGACCAGATCGTGAGGAAAGCTCTTATTTTAAAGTCAGTTGACACTTCATATCTACCTTGGCTCAGCCCTTAAACTGAGTCAAGCAATCCATGACAAAAGTCAAGTACCCAAAAATTATGTTTACAGATGAATGATTACGAAGGTGGACATTTTAAGTGTTTAACAAGTAGGTATTTCCCAGGTGGATCTTCACTCACCTGCACAGTGCTGAGAATAGACTCTGCGTTGATCTCGTTGTCACATGCGCGAGTTAGGTAGTAGAAAACCTCCTGTGGGTGGGGGTCTCTCCCCACTTGCTTCATCTTCCTTGGAGGCACCTCAGAGATACGCACAAACCACTGCACCAAAGCTTTCTTCTGTTTCTGACTCTCTGGGAAACACAAAAGAACCGCGCAGGCTAAATACAAATTCTATAAGAAGAATGAGTGCAGTTTGACAGTTGGATAATTATAACGTGAACTGACGGAAACGGAGAGCTCGTGGGACTCACCGTCTCCGAAAAGCTTCGTGACTTTGGCCACATACGGGTTGTCCTCATCCTCTCCCTCGATGAGGATATACTGACCGGTGTTTATGACCGTGGAACCAGACAGACCCTCGACACGAATGTCCAAAGAGCTTCAAAGAAAAAAGTAAAGATCCATTAGAAGTCAGTAATGTGAGCATCCATTTTGTTGGTGGAATATTGAATTTAGAAAACATACTCATAACTGAATGTCTTGAGTTTCCTGTCGAAGCTTATAGGGGTTCCTCTCCATTTGTAGACTCGCCTCACTCTCAGTCGTGTGCAGTAGCTGGCCATACTTTCAGAGCTGTAACGAAAGGTTTGACGTTAGCTGAGCCAGTTAAGTAAATATGACACTGACGTGTTAGCCAACTACGGCTAGCCAGATTGATAGATACGTGTTCATCCACCACATCAAGATAGTTTGCTTGGCAACTATCTGCGGTAGCTCGACTCACAAAACCAAACCATACATTTACAATGAGTGTAGCTATATTTCGTGTAAATGTGTGCCACTTTCTGATTGAAAAAACTTGTCTACTCACAATAAGGCACGACTATGAAGTCTTCACAGTCCAGACAGTCGATCGGTATGAATCAAACGAGCTAGTTTATTCAATTTGAGCAGATTAAAAGAAAAATCTAAAAGGCGACGACAATATGTATTTAATAATCTAACTATCGCGAAATAATTTCCCTGTTCCAAGAATACCTCCTGTGTTGCTTGAATGGTCTGGCAAGTAGTTTCGCGCGAAACTTGCGTTTTTTTCACGTCAGTAAAGTACCAGCCAATCACAGCAGCAGACATTTGCACCGGAAGCGACTTACCCTGACTCGGAAGATTTTAGCTAGTCTCGAAGTCAACACACTTTTATTTTGTATCTTGATTTCATAAAATGGCTAATAGAACTGTTAAAGATGCAAACAGTATTCATGGAACAAATCCACAGTATCTGGTAGAGAAAATTATAAGAACTCGAATCTATGAATCTAAATATTGGAAGGAAGAATGCTTTGGACTTACGGGTAAGAAACTGCTTGCGTACATCTACCAGCTAGCTCTAGCTAACTAGCCGAGGAGTAGGCAACTTGTGTGATAACGAATGAATGGTTCTATCACGGTTGGCTAGCTAGCTAGAATGGCTAGGGCACTAGCAAGCTGAAAAGTACCTATTTTCTTTTCACGTGTGCACAGCCTTCAATGTTAAATATCTTAATGACGGCATATTTTTTACTTTGCCAATCTGTGTCCCGACTGCTCTTGCATCACAGCTGAGCTCGTTGTTGATAAAGCCATGGAGTTGAAGTTCGTCGGTGGAGTGTACGGAGGAAATATCAAACCAACACCGTTCCTGTGTCTTACGCTCAAAATGCTGCAGATTCAACCAGAAAAAGACATCATCGTAGAATTCATCAAGAACGAGGATTTCAAGTAAGTTAGCAACGGCTAATGAAATCCCCCTGCCTTTGAGAAACAGGGGGTGCATAACGAATACTTCGTTCGTGTCATTAATTATGCCATCAGAGTACACATACAACGCTGTTCCAAACGTTGTCATTTTTTGTATAAGGTATGTCCGTTTGCTTGGAGCTATGTATATGAGGTTGACCGGCACATCAGTTGACTGCTACAAGTACCTGGAACCACTGTACAACGACTACAGGAAGATCAAAAGTCAAAACCGGAATGGAGGTAAAATCAATACACCTCTTGAAATATGAATTTATTTCAATGTAAAAAAAAAATCTGATCCCAAAATTCAAGGTTCAGAAATTCAGGTGGCTGTAATTCGAATGGTGAAATTCGATCAGAAAAAATTAGAGCCCCAAAAAATCAGATTGCAACATCCAGGATACCTGTCACTGATTTGCTTCCATAAAAGAACCCTTAAGTGTGACCCAAACAGTGCATTAATCATTTTGTTGAAATGATTGTAACTGTTGTTTTGTTTCAGAATTTGAGCTGATGCATGTTGATGAGTTTATCGATGAGCTTCTCCATGCCGAGAGAATGTGTGACATCATCCTTCCGAGGCTACAGGCAAGTCAGACTCAGGTCTTATCATGTGTTTCACAGACACAGGCTACAGTGTTGGTCTCTCTCTCTGTGTGTGTGTGTGTGTGTGTGTGTGTGTGTGATGTAATCACGGCGCCCAATCTTGACCCAACTCCGGCCCCCTGACCTACGAACGCGACTACTAACCAGCCAGCGAAAATAAAATCTGTGTGTTTCTAACAGAAGAGGCAGGTTCTGGAGGAGGCAGAGCTGTTAGACACCCGCATCAGTGCCCTGGAGGAAGACTTGGACGAGGTGGAGACCAGCGAAGAGGAAGACGAGGAGGAGGAGAAGGTAATTTTGTTTTGTTTTTGGAAACTTTGCCGCAGCAAAGTCGGCACAGTGGCTCTTTGATGTGTGAGGTGGTTTGGGAAACTGAACCCCCCCCGGTACTGAGCGTGTGTTTGTCCGGTTCACCCCCCCCCCACAGCCAGAGAGAGTCCAGACCCCGGAGCCGCACAGGCGCAGTTACCGTGACAACGACAGACCTCGCCGCTCTCCTTCTCCTCGCTACAGGCGCAGTCGTTCGCCCCGAAGGTAAACACCTCGCCCTTCTCACATCCGTCCGAGTCGACTGTCGAGATTGTTAATCTTGTCTGTGACGCTGATCGTCGTGTTTTTTTTGCTTTTGATCAGGAGGAGCAGATCTCCTAAGAGACGAAGGTAGGTTTTATTTCCTGTCTGGATTTCCTCGTATTCCGTCCTTGTTGAAACTCCGGTCGACGACGAATGTCGCGCCGAAAGCTAGGCTAACTCGCAGCAGAACAAAAGCATTGCGAAGCTAAGTTTTGTTATTGACTTGTCTTTACGTGTCTCGCTAACGGGCTTTCTAAACGTGTATCGTTGCGTTTGTGACAGCCCGTCCCCCAGACGAGAGCGTCACCGCAGTAAAAGCCCCCGTCGCCATCGCAGCAGGTCCAGGGAGAGACGCCACCGGTCCAAGTCCCCAGGTAACTTAGCAACCGATGCCATAGCGACCTGTGACCGGCCACGCGGAATTCTTATAAGGAAATGTTATCCCTTGTTTGTCTTGTCCCTTTTGTGTGCCAAATGGGTACTCCTTAAGCTCACTTGGAACTTTTTCTGTTTTGCACCAGGCCATCACAGAAGTCATAGGCATCGCAGCCACTCCAAATCCCCAGAGAGGTAAGAGTTGGAAGAACTGAATGTCGAAAATCGCTGCCTCAATAGTTTTATAGCTTTCATTCGTATGTGTTGGTGAATGACAGAATGTCACAGATGTTTTTCTTTTGTCCAAGGAGTTCCAAAAAGAGCCACAAGAAAAGCCGGAGAGGAAATGAGTGATTTGTTTAGTTTTGTAGCCCTGGATTTTTTGAAAGTCTTTTTTTTTTTTTTTACCTTTACAAGCCTAGTTGTGTCATGAATGTCTTATGCTAAGTTAATTGTTTTATTTTCCAATTTGTTGGTTATTTTAGAACCATCCATCCAAACAATATTGCAGGAAAAAAAAAACTGTCTACCACAGTGCTGCAATTAAATCATTTAGAAGACTAGTGGACACCTAGATTCTGGACCTACACTTCTACATATGAGCATTGCCATGTTTTGTTTGGTGGGGTTAAACGTGTAACTGGTATGAATGTTGGCACTAAGGTTTGTCAATATCACATTTATACAAATAAAGAACTCCGCCCCGTTGTAAATAATTAGAACACGTCATTATTGGTCTCAGTTATGTTTTTAATCATCAGAAATACACAAATTAACTTTTTTTTTAATGGAAGAAAATAATGAAGATCACTGGTCAAATGAAATATCTGTCTGAATAGTGGTCTTGAAAGTTATTGTAGGTGAGTGTTACGCCCCTGAAAAAGGGGAGAAATAATCACGAGAGTGATACAGTTATGTTTCCTCACTGGACTTTAGTGTAATTAGGAAAATACCGCGATTTCCCTGGGAACTTGGGTGGAGACCAAAGCAATCGATCTCAGGATCATAGATTAAGGGCATTTAGTAGATCACAGATTAACACTTTTACCCCTAAAGTAGGCACCACAAAATAAAGTAATCAATATAACGTTTACAAATTCCTCTTACAATTTTTACCCTTTGTACGTGTAACAGATTTGAACTTTAACACAATTATGAATGTTATCAATCCCTATGAACTATTACTGAATGCACAATCTTTTAACCTTAGATATTTTAAGATACTCACATACTATGAACTTACTAATACCTTTTAGTGTATAACAGGCTATGAGTATTTCCTTTTACTTGTCACATGAGTACAGTTCTCTGAGACCTCATCCCTCATTGCGTGGCTGAATTTTCCTCCAAAAAGTCTTGTATTTCTGCACACCTGTAGTTAAGTCCTCGTTCTACAATTCGACTCAAAATCGTGACACTTTTGCTCTGAAATTTGCTTTGCTTTTGTATTTCTACAACCGTCATGTGATGATCTATAGATCTGTCTCGCCAGTTTTGGCTACGGACATGATAACGCAGGTACTGGGCATAGAAGAAGTGCAGCATTTGCAGCTCAGCAGGCTCTAGGTCACTTCTGTCCAGTAACTCCTCGTATATCACATCAGCTCCATCACGTCCTGACTCAGCATAGATAGAGGCAAGGTCCAACTTGGCCTTCAGGCAGGATTCTGGGTAAAGAGCGATCACTTCCTGGAACAGACTGATGCCTCTGTCGATGAAACTCTGAGTACAATGGATGCCTTTGTTTGAAAAGACTTTCCACCTGTAAAATGTTGCAAGCTTGGCTTTCAAGTTGCGATCATCTGGATATCTGTCAAGGGCCTCCTGTACCAGGTCCATAGCTTCGTCCTGTGTTCTGTAGCAAATTCTGTAGACTTCTAGTAAGGGTGTAAGACCACTGATAGCACCGCAAGGCCTACTCAAAATCCTCCCAGCTAGCGCTTGTATCTCATCCAGACTGACTGTGTGACTCTTACTCATAGCCAGTCTTTGTAAGTAAACGCCAGCAAGGTATGTATTCTCCTGATCAACTTCCTTAGCCATTCTAAGTTTCTCCAAAATCTCAGACTCCATCTCTGGAGTGCATCTGGCGTGAATTTTGTTGAGGGCTAAAACGAGGCTTGTCTGCCATTCCTTTCTATCAGGTTCCATTGCAATTGCCTTCTGGAAGCATTCTATAGCATTTGCCGTTTTGGTCTGGCCAAACTTCATGAGAGTCCAGGCTTTCTCTGCGTACACCTCGGGGTGCAGTGGATCCTCCTGGGACGGAGAGGGGTGATCCCTCAGCACAGCCTCCACCTTCTCCAGGTAGTCCTGACTCTCCTTCATGTTGTTCAGATAGAAGTTCATCCAGGCTAGGTTTCCATAGTTGACCAACAGCCATGGACCCTCTTCTGAGACCGTGTTGTTGATTTGGAGAAAGGTCTCCCCTGCATTTCTGAGATACTGGACGGCAGAATCATTCATCAGAAGTCTGTAGCGTATGAAACCCAGGAGGTTGTAGATGTGACCCTGCCAGGTGTACCCCTCATCAGTCTTGATGTCTTCCAGGTGATCTCTGAGACTACTCAGTTTTGAGATGCTGCAGGTTATGTCCCACGTGAAGTGGCATTCCAGCTTTTCCAGTTTCAATTTCAAGGCTGTCTCAGGAGTGCTGGTTGGAAAGACAATTTAGAAATATTAACATACTGTTAGCCTACGTTTTGTGTGTTTTACAGAATGTGTCAAAGTGAACCATCTTTATGTTATGAATATCAACTGATTCGTAAGTGTTTTTAGTATTGTAAGGTCTGTTTTTATTCTGTTTATTTAAACTAGGCGGTGTATTTCTTTTTGACTTATTCTACTGCCCATCTTGGCCAGGACACTCCTGTAAAAGAGATTTCTAATCTCAGAGAGGTCTTTCTGGTTAAATAAAGGTTATAATAATTAGCAATAGTAGTGAAACGTACTTACCTCATAGTTAGGCAGTTGTCTGATATCTTGCTGGTGTTAGAATGTCTGAGTTTCATTGAGTGCGTGGCTTTATATGTTGATGGAGATGTCATCATGTCATCAACCAGGAATGCTTTGTATTGTGTCTGTCCCTAATCCCAACCCTTTCTTGAGTATAGAAACAGAAAGAAGTCTTCCTGCCTAGGTTTTGCTTTCCCCGTCTTGTGTGTGGCTTGTAATAGTGCTGCCATAGCTGCCCGCTAAACACTGACAGGATTATGACAAAACAAAAAATGTGGTAACATTCCGGGGCATGCACGTCATCGTCCTCAACCAGGCCACCGTAAGCCACCTCGCAGAAACTCTTACCCCAAACTTTAAACGTCAACACTGGTGACACACCCCTACTTGTTCAACATGAGCCCTGTGTGTCGTGTGGGTATGGAGCGCAGTGGTTTCGACCACGTTTGAGTTGTGCGGTTATTGGGCAGTGTGGTTTCGTAGATACTCTCCTGCTCTGGTCTCTTGTCAGTTTGGTTGTTGTCGTCGTAGGGACACGTGATGGCCAAGAGGATCTTCGACACGTACTCTCCTCACGAGGACGAAGCCATGATCCTGTTCCTCAACGTGGTGACCAGAGGAAGGGTCCTCATCTTCACCATCAAGGGCCGGGTTTCCCAGATTCGTTAAGAAGCTCTTAACGCTAAGAGCTTCTTAGGAGCGTTCTAGAGCGTTCTTAGAACGCTCCTAAGAAGCTCTTAGCGTTAAGAGCTTCTTAACGAATCTGGGAAACCCGGCCAAGGTCTGTTTCCTAGCAACCCATCTCCAGAAGACCTCACATGTCCACCCAGCGTCAAGCACGACCTCATTTGTTGTTAAATGAGTTTTTTTGAAGCGCACGACAGTTGGCTGGATACAAGTGTGTGTGTGTTCAGGTCAGGTGTGTGTGTGTTCAGGTCCGGTGTGTTCAGGTCGGGTGTGTGTGTGTGTTCAGGTCAGGTGTATGGTGAGAAGCATTCCATGGTATTCAGTAGACGGCTTTCATTTTCAAAATAGTTGAAACAGAAAGTATCAAAGAGAAACAAAGCTCAGAAGTGCATTGTACTTACAGTATTCCGGTGGTTAGTCATCAACCGATTTGTGTTCGTTTCCTGCATTTCTTGTTAGTCAACGTGTACAGCTGATCAGTCTTTCTGCTCTATAAAACAAGATACCAGAGGGACGAGGCGTTCATTATTGCCCAGTAACGAACTGCTCCACACTGGTGTATCGATGCCCTCTTTGTTTAAACTGGGTCTCTTAGCCTATAGCTATTAAAAGTAGTGTTTGGTGTCATACATTTGCACATTATTTATATTAGGTTAAGTTCATACATTTATAATGTTGGTTGTTTCCATGAAACCAAGCATGATAAGACACAGCAAATCAAATACATTAATTTAATTAAAGATTTATTCAATACAAAATGTACAGTAGAAGTCCCCATCCTCCTCGTCCTCCCAATCCACACAGGAGTGGAACAGTGCTTACAGTATTCATACTGGACCCATGACACCACCTCGACATTCTCTTGAGGGGGGTCAGTCTCCAAACATGACCGACAGAGACTGACCCCATCCTCAATGTCCAGCTGGAACACTGAGAGCGAGAGGAGTCTCCACAGATGCTCCAGCTGGAACACTGAGAGCGAGAGGAGTGGTCGTCATGGAGAGTCTCCACAGATGCTCCACGGTTTATTTCTCTCGACACCATCGCCGTTTGCGCACCGTGAAAACTATAGCATACAAAACGAAATCACCACTTGTCCACAGTTTCACATTAAGAGTAACACAAATATACACAAAGTCCATACCTCCATATCTCACTCTGACCACCAGGGGATGAACAAAGGGACGGGGAGCTTCGGGAGGTGGAAGTCCAGGGGTGTCAGAAGACACGTCCAGGGGAGGGGAGGAGGCGAGGTGGTGAGGTCCAGGGGAGGGGTGGGGGCGAGGTGGTGAGGTCCAGGGGAGGGGGTGAGGTCCAGGGGAGGGGTGGGGGCGAGGTGGTGAGGTCCAGGGGAGGGGTGGGGGCGAGGTGGTGAGGTCCAGGGGAGGGGTGGGGGCGAGGTGGTGAGGTCCAGGGGAGGGGTGGGGGCGAGGTGGTGAGGTCCAGGGGAGGGGGCGAGGTGGTGAGGTCCAGGGGAGGGGGCGAGGTGGTGAGGTCCAGGGGAGGGGGCGAGGTGGTGAGGTCCAGGGGAGGGGGCGAGGTCCAGGGGAGGGGGCGAGGTGGTGAGGTCCAGGGGAGGGGGCGAGGTGGTGAGGTCCAGGGGAGGGGGCGAGGTGGTGAGGTCCAGGGGAGGGGTGGGGGCGAGGTGGTGAGTAGATGCCGCTCAGCCATCTGACCCCCGCCTTCAGTCCCACGGTTGTTGGCCAGGAACTCCAATATGATTTTGTCCTCTTCAGCTCAGGTCGAATCTCCACACCCATCCCTGGAACAGGTAGCCTACTTGAAGCCTCAAGCCACGCGGGTCCAGGTGTGTCCAATTAGCCCTGACGAGCCACCAACACCACCTCCACCAGTCCTGGGCAGCATGGTCGCACAGGAAAGGGGAGGGCCGTGACACTGTGGCAGGAATGTGCAAACAATTAAAATACGGAGCTTAAATTAATAAACTGTGCCCTAACAAGCTGGGTCTCGCCATCACCAACAGGAACATCATCACTGTTTGCTTTTTAGTTTGTCATGATTCTCTTCACTTGCACTGATCCCGCACCCATTCCCCTACACTACTAATTTACATGACCCTCACACCCTCACGTTTCTTTGTAAGCACTGTAATACACTGTTATCCTTACCTAGCGTTAGCTCTACCTGCCTTGTTGACATTTTACGTTATCTTGACGAGCTTGCACCTATTTACCGCAATAAACACATCTCTAATAAAGCTCTGAAACATGAACAGCCTGTCAAGCAGTTTGTATGAGGCCTTTCCTCCATGTTGGCCAATATTCTTTTCCGTGGTTTGCAGTTTGCTGTGGTTCATAATCGCTAGGGGAAAGAGGTTACTAGCCTACACAACTGACATGGAGAACAGAAGTGGTTTAAATTAGCCGGAACTGACATGAGTAATCTTTTTTGATTTATCAAAAAAACATTACGACAGCTCTCAACTAATACATTTAAATCACTTCTTGTACACTTTTTTCCCCACAGAAACCACACCATTGGGAAGCATACTGTTTGGTTTATTAAAAATAAACAGGGTTAGGCTCCATTGAATCTCCCAGTAGTTTTTGTGCTGAACGACGGGGAGAAATATGTCTTCTCTGAAGGCATATTTTGAGACTAAACAGTTAGTCAAGAAACGGCCAAGGAAAAACACAATACTAATCTGAGAGCAGATGATGCACGATTTTTGTGCATCGCCCTGTGGTCAAAAATTTAAGTGACACTGCACCTTTAAAAGTGCATCACACAATACGGTTTATTCTGCCGCAACCGTACTACTAGTATTATTGCTGCTAACTTCCGGAAACTCTTCGATCCGTCCATGATCCACCATTGCGGCAAAAATGGTCCATTTTAGCGAACGGAGATGACGAGACTCTCTTTTCATGGCTCTACCGGGGCAATAACTCCGTTTTAATATCGAAACTGTCTTGAAAATAATCTGATATGTCAGCCGCTACGAGTACAGCTACTTCAGGAAACGTAGACCACGTAATGAAACCGGTGCTGTTTGAAATATTCGGAGAGATCTGGAATGTACAAGCTCGTTTGGGCCAAGGAGTCTCGGCTTCTGTTTACAAGGTAAGCTCTGGAAGAGCGAGCACCGCGGCGGTCAAGGAGTTTCAAGCCGACGTTCAAGGTGGGGATTACGGCTACCATAAAGAGAGGTCCGTACTGGAGGACATTCAAGGACACAAAAACATCGGTAAACTATAGCTAGAACACTGCTGCAAATAAACACGTTTTATTCAAAGCCTCATAGACACCGACTTAGCCTAGATAATAAAAGGTTATATGCCAATCAATTCAAGACGGTCAGAAGTTTGAAAGCCAAGCCTTGGTGTGTTTACTAAGCAACGACATAAAAAATCAGCGTCTCATTATATTAGAAATGGATACATCTGATACTATACATCTTATCAGGTTGTCGATATAGCATGCTGAATTTAGCCGTGTAACAACAAAACTATAATACCGATGTCAGTGTTATTCTTCCTGTGTTTACAGTGACGCTGTATGGCGTGTTCACCAATCACAGCAGTGTTGGCGTGGCGACGCGGTGCCTCCTTCTGGAGCTGCTGGACGTGAGCGTGTCTGAGCTGCTGGTCCAGGGTGGCGGGCAGGGGGGCGACCATGGGGGCCGAGGGCGGCAGGGCCACTCCATGTGGTTGATCCAGCACTGTGCCAGGGATGTGCTGGAGGCCCTGGGGTTCCTCCACAGAGAGGGCTACGTCCACGCCGACCTCAAACCACGCAACATCCTCTGGTGCGCTGACGACGAGTGCTTCAAACTCATCGACTTTGGACTCAGCTTCAAGGAGGGAAACCAGGTAAGGAGAGGGGAGGGGGAGAGACAAGGGGAGGGTGGGAGGAGAGGAGAGGTGAAGAGGAGGAGGAGGAGGAGGAGAGGGCTGTTCCTCCTAACTGTGTGTGTGTGTGTCCAGGATGTGAAGTACATCCAGACAGACGGGTACCGCTCCCCAGAAGCTGAACATCAGAACCTGCTGGCCCAGGGGGCGCTGGAGGGGGCTGAGGGGCTGGACCCGGGGGCGCTGGAGGGGGCTGAGGAGGTGGGAGGGCTGGAGGGGGCCCAGGGCTGCAGCATGGCTGTGGATCTGTGGAGTCTGGGGGTGATCCTGCTGGAGATGCTGTCGGGGGTGAAGCTGAAGGACACCCTCCGCTCACAGCAGTGGAAGGTAATGGAACACTGACATGACATTCTGTTCACTTGCGTATTGTATCCATGACGACATGCTGATAGGGCTGGCTATGGTACATGTACAGTGTTCTCTGTCTCTGCAGGACAGCAGTGCAGCGATCATCGACCACCTGTTTGCCAGCAGCAGCAGTGCAGCCAGCCCAGCCATCCCAGTGTACCACCTCAGAGACCTCATCAAGAGGTAGACACTCTGAACACACACCTGAACACACACCTGAACACATGTTGTGATCATGCATGCTGGAGGCGTCAGGCTCACTGTCCCCCTGCCTCCTGCAGCATGCTGCACCAGAACCCTGAGAGCAGAGCCACTGCAGAGAGCGCCCTGCTCAGCCCGTTCTTCAGCATCCCCTTCGGTCAGTGTCAATGATACACACACACACACAGCCATACACACACACACACTTTCACACACACGTGAGCATACGCACACACAGAAAGTCCAGATCAAAGTCCACCCTGTGGGTGAACGCCTACGTTCAGCCAGCTGATAGCTGGATCACAATATTCCCATCTCTCACATTGAAAGGAGAATGTAAACGGTGTGTGTGTGTGTGTGTATGACTGTACGTGTGTGTGTGTTAACTGTGTGTGTGTGTGTTAACTGTGTGTGTGTGTGCTCCAGCTCCACACATCGAGGACCTGGTGCTGCTAGCGTCTCCTGGTGCTGCGTCTGCTCAACCTCATAGATGACAGCCACCTGCACAACGAGGATGAATACGAAGGCAGGTCTCTCTCTGGTCTCTCTCTGGTCTCTCTCTGGTCTCTCTCTGGTCTCTCTATAAACTACCTGTTGGATCACATCAGACCGTGTGTTGTGGAGTGAAGCCCACAAGTGGCTGTCAAGGCATGTTGGTCGTGTGGTGCAGAATCTTGAGGACTGAAGGAAGGAGTGCCAGAAGTATGGATCTGTGGTGGTCCCTGCTTATCCCAGGAGAACCCAGGGAAAGGCCAGGTACTACCCTGTCCCTGACCCCACTGACACTGACTACCACCTGACCCCTGACTACACCTGACCCTGACTAACCACCTGACCCTGACCCCACCTAACCCTGACTACCACCTGACCCCCACCTGCCCTGACGGCCACTGACCCCACCTGACCCTGACCCCACCTGACTGCCACCTGACCCTGACCCCACCTAACCCTGACTACCACCTGACCCCACCTGACCCTGACTACCACCTGACCCTGACCCCACCTAACCCTGACTACCACCTAACCCTGACTACCACCTGACCCCACCTGACCCTGACTACCACCTGACCCTGACCCCACCTAACCCTGACTGCCACCTGACCCCACCTGACCCTGACCCCACCTGACTGCCACCTGACCCTGACCCCACCTAACCCTGACTACCACCTGACCCTACCTAACCCTAACTACCACCTGACCCTCCCTGACCCCATCACCTGTACCCCCAGCTGACTCAGGTGTGTCCTCCCCAGGTGTTTGTGGAGTACACCAACGCCAGCGAGTCCAAGGAAGCTCAGAGGCTGCTCACAGGACGGACCTTCGACGGGAAGTTTGTGGTGGCAACGTTCTACCCCCTGAGTGCTTATAAGAGGGGCTACCTCTACCAGACAGTCCTGTGATGCCCTGTGAAGACCGGCACACACACACACTCAGGCCTCTCAAGGCTATGTTTGTCAGCTACAGACATGGTTTCACTCCGAATGGTGTTCTAACAGATGACATGCGCCAGTGTTTTAATATTAGTGTGTAAATGTTAGTGAGTTGAATGTTAAGGGGTGTTAAAGCTCTGACTGCCGTTTATGATGATGATGATAGTGGTGGTGTGTGTGTGTGTGTGTGTAGATAGGCCTACGTGCTTTTACCAGGTAGCACTTATGCCTGTTATGCTAATGTTTGTAGCAGCTACGGCTAAATGCTCATTTGTGTAGCAGCAACGGCTAAATGCTCTTGTTTGTAGCAGCTACGGCAAATGCTGATGCATGTAGCAGGTGGGAGGCAGGACTAGCTACCTCTGTTGTTGTGTAGCATGAGTGTGAATGAAGCTTGTGTTGTCTGACCCTCTGGTGTCGGAGGTCACAAGCTCTCATCGTAGCAGAGCGCCCAGGCAGTAGAGCCGGAGGTGGCAGCATCGTAGCCAAGGCCGCCGGAGCAGATGAGATTCAGTCTGATCCGGCGCTTCATCATCACGTTGCTGCATCACAAAACAAGCACAAGCCCTTTATTATGCTGATGGATGTGCCATTGTAGCCTAGCCTCACTGTCATGACGTGAATGATCCCAAACCCTCCTGTGACGAAGGAGCCAGTAGCGTGCTGCTTGTTCCCCGGCAGGTGAAGGCGCTCGTTGGCCGTAAGTTTGTCTCGTCCTGAAATACCAGATATCTTTTTTGTATATATATTTTTTCCTTCCACACACACACACCAATTCTTGAAACTTGAATTCCGAAATTCTCCCTTCATAATAAGGGGCGTCCATGTGTAAAACATTATGTTCTGTGCATCTGAAACCACTTTCATTCTGTAAAAAAAATAAAATATATATACAATTTTGTAAGTGCTTTTCTGACTGTTTACTCTGCCGTGTCATGCAACCCTCTGTGATTATTATTTAGGAGATAAGATGCAACCCAGCAAGAGCTGCACGCTGCAGTTTGTACTCACAGCCTTTCGTGTCTAAAATATCTAGAGGCTATTAGATATTATTTTCTAATATAATATATTTCCTCCACTCTCCTGCACTAACTATCCAATGGGAAAGCGACACTAATATCCACAATAATCAGTTTCAATAAGCACATTTAAACATCACTTATTAACATGTCAAATAAGCAATATCCAGTATTACACCCGCTACCTATCCTACTGTCTGTAAGAATATAGGGCATACTGTTGCTTAGTGACCAGGGGGTAATGAAACACACTGCGCCGGGACGCTTCAACCAGCAGGTGGTGCCAGACAGGACCTCAGCCCCCAGGAGGGGGGAGCAAGGCCCAGCCTCAACACACCTGGACTCTCTCACCTGCTGGCAACACCAGCCTGTAAATGAATGGACTTAACAACTGTCTGCTTGTATAAAGGTTATTTATTATGTGAATCATGTGTGTTCTACAGAATCTTAATGTCACTGCAACACAGATCCCAGGCAGGGAGACAGACAGACCAGGTGTGTGTGTGTGTGTGTGTGAGGGGCAGGTGTGTGTGAGGGTCAGGTGTGTGTGAGGGTCAGGTGTGTGTGTGTGAGGGGCAGGTGTGTGTGTGTGTGAGGGGCAGGTGTGTGTGTGTGTGAGGGTCAGGTGTGTGTGTGTGTGAGGGGCAGGTGTGTGTGTGTGTGAGGGGCAGGTGTGTGTGTGTGTGAGGGTCAGGTGTGTGTGTGTGTGAGGGTCAGGTGTGTGTGTGTGTGAGGGTCAGGTGTGTGTGTGTGTGAGGGGCAGGTGTGTGTGTGTGTGAGGGTCAGGTGTGTGTGTGTGTGAGGGGCAGGTGTGTGTGTGTGTGAGGGGCAGGTGTGTGTGTGTGTGAGGGGCAGGTGTGTGTGTGTGTGAGGGGCAGGTGTGTGTGTGTGTGAGGGGCAGGTGTGTGTGTGTGTGAGGGGCAGGTGTGTGTGTGTGTGAGGGGCAGGTGTGTGTGTGTGTGAGGGGCAGGTGTGTGTGTGTGTGAGGGGCAGGTGTGTGTGTGTGTGTGAGGGGCAGGTGTGTGTGTGCGGGTCAGGTGAGCCAGGCCTCAGGATGCGGTCCATGCTGCAGCATTCCTGAACATGCGCATCCAGGGGGAGGGGGTGAGGGAGGCCCGCAGCCCCCGGGGGGCCCAGGGCCACTGCCAGCCCAGTGTGCAGCGCTCCGGGTGGGGCATCATGGCCAGGTGGCGGCCGTCCTTGGAGCTCAGCCCGGCCACGCCCTCGGGGGAGCCGTTGGGGTTCAGGGGGTACTCCTCTGTGGGGAGGCCCTGGTCGTCTAGGTAACGCAGGGGCGCCAGGGAGCCGGAGAGGAGGCGGTCCTGGGCCCGGCGGGAACGGAACTGGACCTGACCTGGAGGACGGGAGGAGGTGTAAGGGTCTGTAGAGGTGGGTGTGTGTGAAGAAGTGTGTAAGGGTGTGTGTAGAGGTGTGTGTGCAGAGTTGTGTAAGAGTGTGTGTGTAGAGGTGTGTGTAGCTGGTCCTACCCTCTCCATGGGCGACCCACACCCCCAGCGCTGAGCCCTCCATGCCCCTCAGCCACACACACGGGGAGGCCTGGACACCCACACTCACAAACCTGGACTCAAACCTGCCGGACTGGTTAGGACCCAGCACCACCTCAGGGTCTGCACACGCACACACACACACACACACACACACACAGAGACACACACACACAGAGACACACACACAGAGACACACACACACACTTAGGGTAACAGTAATCATAGAGTACAGACACTTGCCCTCCTCCCCTCTCTTACCTCCCCCCTCCTCCCCTCTCTTACCTCCCCCCTCCTCCCCCTCTCCCACCCAGCCCAGCAGGGCTAGGAGCTGGCAGCCGTTGCACACGCCCAGACTCAGCGTGTCGTCACGGCGACGGAAGCGCTCGAACTCCGTCCTGGCGTTGTTGTTGTACATCACAGTAGCAGCCCAGCCTGGGCGAGAGACATAGACACAGAACGTGTGAGCATCGGAGAGAGTTTGTGTGTATGTGTCTATCTTCTGTGTGTGTGTGTGTGTACCTTTAGCTGAGCCCAGCACATCGGCGTAGCTGAATCCTCCTACAAACACGAGCACCTTGAAGAGCTGCAGCCCGAACCCTGAACACAGGTCCTGCATGGTGACGTCCCACACCTGCACACACACACACACACCTGTGGTGAGCATGCAAGTTGAACACACAATTGTTGTTCATTCTGTATCTGTGAGTGTGTTGACCTCAAAGCCAGCCATGTGGAGAGACACGGCCATCTCCCTGTCCCCGTTGCTGCCCTCCTCCCTCACCACCGCCACGCGAGGCTGCCCTGAACACACACACACACACACACACAGTTAAACATGAGGCTTCCATCAGCGAGTTCTGATAGGTTGGGGTCGGTTGGGGTCAGTAGCCTGTGTTGACCCCTCTCACCCTGGATGACAGCAGGGATCTCGGCGGGGTCAAAGGTCAGGTGGAAGTAGGGCTGCGTCCTGCTCCCTAGCCCCGCCTCTTCCTGTGACACGCACGCTGGCTCTGCCTGGAGACGCTCTAGCTGGAAGCTGGTGCTTTCCCACAATGCCCTGAGGCTGGGCAGGGACTCACACAGCACTTCCTGTCCGTCCACACGAACTCTGACCTGAAGAAGAAGAGTTGATGATGAGGCTGTCTGTGTGGATGTGTGGTAGTAGTGCTGTTGGTTAGGTTTAGGTGACTGTGTGTGGTTAGGTTTAGGTGACTGTGTGTGGTTAGGTTTAGGTGACTGTGTGTGGTTAGGTTTAGGTGACTGTGTGTGGTAGGTTAGGGACTGTGTGTGGTTAGGTTAGGTGACTGTGTGTGGTTAGGTTTAGGTGACTGTGTGTGGTTAGGTTCAGGTGACTGTGTGTGGTTAGGTTTAGGTGACTGTGTGTGGTTAGGTTCAGGTGACTGTGTGTGGTTAGGTTTAGGTGACTGTGTGTGGTTAGGTTTAGGTGACTGTGTGTGGTTAGGTTCAGGTGACTGTGTGTGGTTAGGTTTAGGTGACTGTGTGTGGTTAGGTTCAGGTGACTGTGTGTGGTTAGGTTTAGGTGACTGTGTGTGGTTAGGTTCAGGTGACTGTGTGTGGTTAGGTTCAGGTGGACTGTGTGTGGTTAGGTTTAGGTGACTGTGTGTGGTTAGGTTCAGGTGACTGTGTGTGGTTAGGTTTAGGTGACTGTGTGTGGTTAGGTTTAGGTGACTGTGTGTGGTTAGGTTCAGGTGACTGTGTGTGGTTAGGTTCAGGTGACTGTGTGTGGTTAGGTTCAGGTGACTGTGTGTGGTTAGGTTTAGGTGACTGTGTGTGGTTAGGTTTAGGTGACTGTGTGTGGTTAGGTTCAGGTGACTGTGTGTGGTTAGGTTTAGGTGACTGTGTGTGGTTAGGTTCAGGTGACTGTGTGTGGTTAGGTTTAGGTGACTGTGTGTGGTTAGGTTCAGGTGACTGTGTGTGGTTAGGTTCAGGTGACTGTGTGTGGTTAGGTTTAGGTGACTGTGTGTGGTTAGGTTCAGGTGACTGTGTGTGGTTAGGTTTAGGTGACTGTGTGTGGTTAGGTTTAGGTGACTGTGTGTGGTTAGGTTTAGGTGACTGTGTGTGGTTAGGTTCAGGTGACTGTGTGTGGTTAGGTTCAGGTGACTGTGTGTGGTTAGGTTCAGGTGACTGTGTGTGTGGGATGTGCCTCACCTTGGCCTCGGGGCCCAGCCCCACACAGCAGCCTATGCTGTGGCAGGTGAGCCCAGCCTTGAGGTACCTCTGCTTCACGTCCTGCTCCTGCCCCCGGCACACCTCCAGGACCAGACCCAGCTCCTCACTGAACAGCAGCTCCAGCACTGAGGGGGAAACAGCTTCTAGTGACGCTAGAAAACCAAGTCTGTTCACTTCTACAACCTGGAGCTTCCTGAGATTCTTCCACAAAGAAGGGAAGAATAAAATGCACAATAATAATATTATTGATCTGCTCACCTCCCACCCCTCCAGACACCAGGTCCACCTCTATCCCACGATTCCCTGCAAACGCCATCTCCAGCAGACAGGAAATGAGGCCTCCATCGCTGATGTCATGTCCTGCACTCAGCAGGCGGTCTGCAGCACAAACACAGCTGTTATAATATACACCAATCACATTCACCTGGGTGGTGGGCGGTGCGTGGAGGAGGGTGTGGGTGTACCCACCCTGCAGGAGGGTCTGGGTGGTGTTGAAGCAGGCTCGCAGAAGCAGGGGCTGGTCGAGGTCGGGGGTCGTGTCTCCCAGCTGGCCGTAACACTGAGCCAGAGCAGAACCACCCAGACGCTGCTGACCTGGGGTGACTGGACCCACAGCAGCACGCCTGCACACACACAGATATATATTGACACATGAGAGAGAGAGAGAGAGAGACAGAGAGAGAGAGTGTGAAATGCAGTGTTAACTGTATGTGTGTGAATGGTTTGTTTATGTGTGTGTGTACCTTGGCCGTCAGGGTCTTCCAGGTCGGGGGTCACGGTGGCTGTGATGTCAGGACACACAGCGTACGCTGAGATGACCAGAGACCCTGGGACACACACACAGGACATGGATATACCACACACACCCCCAGGACATGGATATACCACACACACACACACACACACACAGGACATGGATATACCACACACACACACACACACACACACACACAGGACATGGATATACCACACACGCACACACACACACACACACTCCCTCGTACCTGGAGCTTTGACGGTCTCCGTGCCGACCCTGGCGGCCATGCTGAGTGAGTCCTTCCCGCCGTCCACGGCGACGCCCAGCTGACCCATGACCTCACACATGGCCTGACACGCCTCCCACAGACACGCCCCCTCGCCTGGGAGCTTAGCGGCCCACATCCAGTTACCACTGCACTTCACGTCCTACACACACACACACACACATCCAGTTACCACTGCACTTCACGTCCTACACACACACACACACACACACACACATCCAGTTACCACTGCACTTCACATCCTACACACACACACATCCAGTTACCACTGCACTTCACGTCCTACACACACACACACACACACATCCAGTTACCACTGCACACACACACACACACACACATCCAGTTACCACTGCACACACACACACACACACACACACATCCAGTTACCACTGCACACACACACACACACACACACACCTCCAGGTACCTTCAGCTCTGTGACTCTAGCGAACACCAGATTAGTCAGCGCCTCCCCCACTGCCATGCGGGCTCCCGCCCCTGGAGAAATCAGGCCCTTGATTGGCTGCTCGCCGATGGCGGTTGCCGCCCCCTGCAGGCTGAACGGAGACAGAGCCACGACGGCCACGTCAGCCAATGGGGTGTGGAGAGGACCCACGCACTGTTGCTGGGCAACCAGGCCCGTCACCGAGCGATCCACCTGACGACCGACAGAGTACAAAATTGACAACCTTTTGAAACTTTTTTTCCCACTTTTGAGGGTTTGTACTGTACTTAAATAAACAAAGTATTTGTACTTTATTACTTCCTATCTCTGCCACACACACACACGCGCATAACATACACACCCTCAAACACACGGCCTCACCCAAACCCCCCCCTACCTTGTTGGTGAGGTAGCGCTTGGAGGCGACGGCGGGCAGACGAAGCACCCTCTCCAGGGCCTGTCTGACCGTCAGGCCTGCAGGCAGCTGCAGAGCCTGCAGGGCGGCGCCCACGCGCTCAACATCAAACTGCTTCTGAGGCATCTTCCCCAGGACCCAGTCCAGCTGCAGGTCTACGGGACAGCGCCCCCCGCTGGCCTGCTCCACACCACCACCCACATCATCCACCAGCACCATCTGCAGGAAGGAAGGCACACACACACACACACACACACACACACACGCACACACGCACACACACACACACACACACACACACACACACACACACACACACACACACACACACACACACACACACACACACAGGATAAGGATGAGAGTGAGGATAAGATTGAAGGACAGGAGGGATGAGGGAGAGGATGAGGGAGAGGGCGAGGATGAGGCCTACCTTGCCGTCTCCAGTGATGTGTCCTACGAAGTCAACAGGGCACTTCTCCCTGCGGCAGGCTCGCTCCAGGAAGGAGCGGTCGGCCGGGCGCAGCAGCAGGGCATTGCTCTCCTGATACTCCGCCCCCCACAGCTCCAACACACTCAGGGTGGGGTCTCCTCTCTGACACACACACACACACACACACCATGAGCCTTCAGGGCAGGTCAGAGAGGTCGTTGTGCCAGAACGCGTCCGTGGGGTTCACAGGTGAGAGAGGAGCATTGTGGGAGCTTCACCTTGAACCTGCTGGAGTAGATGATCGCTCCTGCTGGATCACTCAGCTCCTTCAGAACATTACCTGAACACAAGACACACACACACACCTCAGCTACACACATCTCAGTTACACACACACACACCTCAGTTACACACACACACACCTCAGCTACACACATCTCAGTTACACACACACACACACCTCAGCTACACACATCTCAGTTACACACACACACCTCAGCTACACACATCTCAGTTACACACACACACACATCAGCCATAACTCAACTACTTGACAGGTACATATACAGGTATACACTAGCCCCTCCCCCATCCTACCGTTGCCCCCGGCGCCCTGGTCGTGGATGCTGCAGATGGGGTTCCCACTCCCCCTCTCCAGACACGCCCTCACAGCTCTGTTCATCTTCTGCTCCATCTCTGCATCTCCCCGCTGCACCGCGCCCAGGTCCCTGCAGCTGGAGTTATCCCCCTGCACCTGCACACACACACACACCACACACACCCACCACACACACACACACACACCACACACACACACCACACATGCCACATTTATTAGCATCAGTGACTGACTGAATATTTAGTTAATATTAGTGTGTGTACCTGTATGGAGGGTGGTGTGTGTGTGTGTGTGTACCTGTATGGAGGGTGGTGTGTGTGTACCTGTATGGAGGGTGGTGTGTGTGTACCTGTATGGAGGGTGGTGTGTGTGTGTGTGTACCTGTATGGAGGGTGGTGTGTGTGTGTGTGTGTGTGTGTGTGTGTGTGTGTACCTGTATGGAGGGTGGTGTGTGTGTGTGTGTGTGTACCTGTATGGAGGGTGGTGTGTGTGTGTGTGTGTGTACCTGTATGGAGGGTGGTGTGTGTGTGTGTGTGTGTACCTGTATGGAGGGTGTGTGTGTGTGTGTGTGTGTGTGTGTGTGTGTGTACCTGTATGGAGGACGCTGCCCCTCCTCCCACTCCGATACGGTAAACAGGACCGCCCAGCTTCACCACCTCCATACCTGAGTCAGCACAACGCCAGCATGAGTTAGCACACCCTCTTCTATCTACACACACACACACACACACTCTCCTATCTACACACACACACACACACACTCTCCTATCTACACACACACACACACACACACACACCCTCTCCTATCTACACACACTCTCTCTCTCTCCTCGTACCCTTCTCAGGCTCCTCCTTTTTTACATGAGCGTCTTCGATGGCGCCCAGCCCGCCGCTGAACATGATTGGTTTAATCCACTCTCGACGCTCCCCATTGGCCAACCGCATGCCAAACGACCGTGCAAAGCCTGGACACAGATGAAGAGACTTAAGTTAGAGATGTTATCTACCTGCTAGGACCTGACTGGTGTGGTGTTATCTACCTGCTAGGACCTGACTGGTGTGGTGTTATCTACCTGCTAGGACCTGACTGGTGTGGTGTTATCTACCTGCTAGGACCTGACTGGTGTGGTGTTATCTACCTGCTAGGACCTGACTGGTGTGGTGTTATCTACCTGCTAGGACCTGACTGGTGTGATGTTATCTACCTGCTAGGACCTGACTGGTGTGGTGTTATCTACCTGCTAGGACCTGACTGGTGTGGTGTTATCTACCTGCTAGGACCTGACTGGTGTGGTGTTATCTACCTGCTAGGACCTGACTGGTGTGGTGTTATCTACCTGCTAGGACCTGACTGGTGTGGTGTTATCTACCTGCTAGGACCGGCTCTCCAAACTTGTTCCCGTAGTCGGAGGCCCCGTTGCTGGCCTCGATGGCCACCTGCAGGGGGGGGGCGAAGCTGGAGGGGTACTCCTCCTGCTCCTCCCAGGGGAGACTGTAGCCTGGGGGAGGGGGAGGGGCTTAACACACAACACTATGGTGATGGACTTGACTGACAGACACATGACCTCAGGTGACCTCACCAGGTATGTGCAGGTTGCCATAGCAGTATCCGGCTGTTCCAGCGATGACGTGCCCCCCCCTGCCGGCGCTCTGCACGTCCCGGATCCTCCCCCCCGTCCCCGTGGTCGCTCCGCTGAACGGGGCCACGCCTGGGGGGTTACCACGGTTACCCTGCGGCTACCACAATCTGCTGTGTGTGTAGGTGTGTGTGCAGATGTGTGTAGGTGTGTGTGTACCGGTAGGAAAGTTGTGCGTCTCTGCGGTGAAGATCACATGTCTGGTGGAGCTCCTGGTCTCGTAGCTGCTGGCTTCAGAGGGATCTCTGGGATACACACACTCTACCTGCATCCCTGTGATCCCACTACACACACACACACAGGCACAGGCACAGGCACACGCACACACACACACACACACAGGCACACACACAGGCACACACACACACACGCCAGAGCTACAGTAATACATCATCTCAACTGCAAAAAAACAACATAATTATATTAATGTAACCGTACCCTGGTTGTAACCTGGGTTACAATATCGACTCAACTCCATAGCGACAGTAACAACCTTACCTGCTGTTGTCACAGAACTTGATGATGTTGTTCTGGTTGCTATGGAGCTGCGTATCCATGATACAGCTGAACAGGGTTCCCTCCTGCTCCTGCCCGTCAATCACCATGCGCCCGCGGAAGAACCAATGACGGCTGTGTTCACTGAGGGGGCGGGACAAAGAGGGAATCAGGAAATTAACTCCAACAAACCTGCAGGCCTGCTGCCACACACACACACTGTCTCACACACACACACTGTCTCACACACACACACTGTCTCACACACACACACTGTCTCACACACACACACACTGTCTCACACACACACACACTGTCTCACACACACACTGTCTCACACACACCTGTTGGACTGAGCCAGGTCGAAACACTCCACGCTGGTGGGGTTCCTGCTGAGGCTGTGGAACAGAGAGGTATAGTAGTCCAGGTCCAGGAGTCAAACGCCAGGCCTGCACACACACACACACAGTGTAATTAAGAGGCAGAAGACACACATGATGCTGAAGTAACACGTGACCAGACACCAGGCCAGTCCTGTGACTGGAAGCATCTCAGCAATTATGTTACTTACACATCATGTGACCAGTCTGTTCCCCCTCACCCCTCTCCTCCTCACCCCTCCCCCTCCCCTCACCCAGGACAGACAGAAGATACTCACCTAAGGAAGCAGGACTACAACAGAGACCACAGAGTCAGGGATGAAAAGGGAGAGAGATTGAGAGAGAGAGAGTGAGTGAAACTGCAGGGCTGTAGTTAGTGTCAGGACAGACTACATGAGGAACCGTCAGACAGGACCGCAGAACACGTCTGTTTGATATTCGTCAGAATCAAGAGCTTGATGAGTTTAGCTGTGTGTAAGTCTCAAACATGGAGATCATGTAGTCCTCTCACCAAGCTCCTCGTTCACCGTCTCCAAGGCAACACGACCCTTCCCTAGGATGTCGACCTCAAACACCTCCTGGGGTCTGGTTTCCACGGCGAATGAGGTTATGGGATGTGGGTAGATGCACTCCGTCATGCTGTCGTACAGAATACCCAGGATCTTCTCCACGGCCTCTTCCAGAAGGTTCTCCCTGGGTTCTGCAGGGTTCTCCCTGGGTGGTTCTGGAGGGTTCTCCCTGGGTGGTTCTGCAGGGTCCCGTGCGAGCGTGAACAGCAGGCGGCGGGAGAGCTCCACCCTGGACACGGCACTCAGGCCGGAGCTCCGGCAGATGGACACGGCGTTGGTGGACCACGCAGTGGAGAAGTTCAGCCTGCAGGGGGCAGCCCCGTCAGCCTGGGGCTGTAGACTGGATGTGTGTGTGTGTGTGTGTAGACTGGATGTGTGTGTGTGTGTGTGTAGACTGGATGTGTGATAGATACCTGGGTCCAATTTCGACCAGCCTCCCTCCTCGGCCCCCCACCAGGTGAGGCTGGTCAGACAGCTGTTCTGTCTGCAGGGGGGGGCGGAACAGCCACTGCAGCACCTCCCTCTGCTCTGGAGACAGGTCCCCTGGCCCTGGGGGAGGAGAGGATGGGATGAGTCCCTCAGGGTGGGCCCTCCTCAACTCCTGTCACCTCCACACTTCTCCTCCCTCTCTCCTATTCCCCTCTTTCTCCCCTCCTCTAATCTCTCTCTTCCCCCTTGTCCTCTCCTCCCCTCTCCCCCCTCCTTACCCGTCAGCTCCACGTTGTAACACAGCTCCATGATGATTGACAGGTCAGGATGCTGAAGGGCTGCCTGCCGTAAGACCCGCCCCCTCTCCAGCTCCTTCCTGTAGAACCTCACTACAACCATGACTGGGAGGAGAAACAGGAGGAGAGACAGGAGGAGAGACAAGAGGAGAGAGATAGGGGGGGGGGGGGGTAGACAGTGAAAGAGAGAGGACATGTAGTTGATCAGTAAAATAGTTATAAGAACCAGCCTGTGTTTGACCTCTCACCCTGGTAAAGGTCAGGGGTCAGGAGCTTGCAAAAGCTGATTGACACAACTGCAGCAGTGATAGATCCTTGTCTGCTCATCAGTGTGGCACTGTGCTACTACAGAACAGTAACATGACCCTAGCCTATATCAATAACATACCTGCACTCTACTACGCAATACCGTGCGTTAGAATAACTGAGGTGAAATGACTTTGCAGTGCGCTCGGTAAATACAGCTCCGTCAACGAATCTGATCCTTGATTTACTCTGTACTTTACTGTGCTTCCTATATGCACTGTTTGTATGGATTCATTGGACTATTTGTTCGATAAAGGCGTCTGCTAAATTCAGATACAAAATAATGTTGCGTAAACGCCTGGCAGAACGAGTCCAGTTTTAACCTGCGCGATCACAGGTCACAGCAGGTCACCACGTAACTTCGACAAGACTCGAAAGTTTCTCACACACACACTGGGAATCTTGATGATGAACAAGCTGCATCACAAGCTGCACATACACACACATTGTCACACTCACACACTAGCAACAAGCACTAGGAGCTTCTAAATACATCACGCGTGCTAGTTAAAACTTGATTAGGTTTCGGGTTGCTGATAAGATTAGGCTACTTGATGTTGAAACGGTGCGATGCTTCATCTGGGACAGACAAACAGAAACACACTTTCCACACGAACGACACAGACGGACATTCCTAAAGGATTTTATGCAAAAGCAAGCATGATACATTATACAGCAGCGCTGCAGCAGCCAGTAAGATGCCCAAGTTAATCATGTTAATCAGTTGCTAACTTCGCTAACTACGATATTAGCCAAGCTAGCTTGTAACAGTATATTTTAGGCACTTACGGTTGCAACTGAAAAGATTCCTAACGGCACGTTCAGCTAAGAAGCTTACCTTTATCCGGACAACGCAGGAGACGAATGAAGCTGGTGGATAGAAACTTTCTCTCTCCAGTGTGACCACCGACCGAATGAGACAGCGAAACAACCCCCCCACGTGTCTGTGGACGGCGTCTGAGCCACCAGCGCGCACGCGCAGCGTACGATCTGGTGATTTGATTTAAGTTGATGGCGTCTTCTTCAGCTTTATATTCGCCGCTCACATTTCACATTTTTAACAAACCTACGTTTTAGTAGCTTTAATCAACTTGACTACCTGAACAGGTATTCTTCATGGGTTGCTCTTAATGGACAACTGACTTGTCAGAAACACTTCCGTTGATCTTTAATAAACCAAGCCAAGACACAGAACCAAATATCGCAGACCGGTGTTGCACCGAAATCGGTGAACTAAAGAAAAACTGTGACCAGTTCTAACGGCGGGAGAGGAGCGGACAGACAAACAGAGACGTGAAGGTGCGCAGTCTTAGATATATTTAATAAATTAAAACAAGTACAAAAAAGAAACAATGTACATTTTACTCCCCCCCCCCCCCCCCCCCCCACCTCCAGCAGCTGGCCGCAAGGTGCTCATCAGTTCCAGATACAGGCAGTGTCACACACTCACAGTATGTACTACTAACCCCCCCAAACACACACACACACACCAAGCTACATGTCTGCAGGTCCTGGGAACAAAGTACATGGAGATGATGGTGATGAAGAGGAGACAGATTCTACCAGCCCCCGGGGTGAAACATTCTGCTACGCTTCCTGTCCAGTGAGGGAGGAGCTGCTCTTTCGGGGGGGCCCAGTTAGGGGGGCCAAGTCAGGGGGGCCAAGTCAGGGGGGCCCAGTCAGGGGGGGGGGGGGGGGGGGGGTTTGGATTAAGTGACACTGCACGATTCAGTAGGTCCAACATTAGTGCACTCAACAAGGGATGAAGAGGGAACTGTCCTCACACACACACACACTCACACACACACACACACACTCACACACACACACACACACACACACACACACTCACACACACACTCACACACACACACACACACACACACACACACTCACACACACACACACACACACACACACACACACACACACACATGCATACACACGCACACTCACACACACACACTCACACACTCACACACACTCACACACACACATGCATACACACGCACACTCACACACACTCAAACACACATGCATACACACGCACACTCACACACACTCAAACACACATACATGCATACACACGCACACTCACACACACATGCATACACACACATACTCACACACAAACACATGCATTTGCACAGGCACACAAAAGTTCTGTATAATGACTGTTCATACACACAACATGATTAGTAAGTTTGCACAATAACAGTGATGGTGCTGTTTACAGTTAGGGCACCTAGTGTGTGTGAGTGTGTGTGTGTGTGTGTCGCTCTACTTTAGTCTGGTGGGTTAACCAGTAACTCCCGCATCCTCACGAAGGCAAATATCAAAACGTAAAAAAAAGACTAATTCACAGAACGTTCCACGATAACTGGGCGGGGCCTGGAGCAGGGGGCGGGGCCTGGAGTGGAGGGGCCAGGAGAGGAGGGGGAGGGGCCGGGAGGATGCCAGGTGAATATGTGTCTTCAGAACCTCCATCTCCTCTCTCTTCTCCTCCCTAGCCCCCCACCCTTCAATAGGATATATATATGTAGACATATGCATTTATATATATATATATATATTTCTGTTATGTTTCCGTTTGGAAAGCCTAAACGAGGGGTCAGCTAGCTGTGGAGACAGAAGCAGGGACAACACCCACACAGGAAGACAGGAACAGGAGAGAGGTATTAACAGAGAGCATGCTGGGAGTCGCAGTCCTGGAAAGAGGCTCTCCACTACAGGGAATAGACTACAACTGCAACGGTGAGAGAGAGAGACAGAAAGACAGAGAGTGATAGAGAGAGATACAGAAAGAGAGAGAGAGCAATAGAGAGAGAAAGAGAGAGAGAGATAGAAAGAGAGAAAGCACAGCCTTCCTCAGGTTTTTTAACTGACAGCTTCTCCTCCAATGGGAGGCTAGGGGTATGATCCTATCTAGCCAATAGCAGGAGATAGCTTGTTTCAGATCGTCCAATGACAACTCCAGTGTTGGGGCTCGTGGAAACAGTAGTGCTGGAGGCTGTGACTGATTGGCTGTGAGCATGTAGGGGTTATGGCAGGGTCAGGGGTCAGTACTCGGCTGCGTACTCTGTCCCATGCAGACCTCTGCACACCAGCGTGAACTCCTTCACTATGTCCTTCACTCTCCTTTTGTTCACTCGCTCTCTGCAGGAGGGAGGGAGAGAGAGAGAGAGAGAGAGGGAGGGGGAGAGAGAGAGGGAGAGGGGGAGAGAGAGAGAGAGAGAGAGGGAAGGAGGGAGGGAGAGAGAGAGAGAGGAGATATCGCTTAGAGACAGACAAACGTATGTTACCTGAGTATCTGCTGTGTGAAGGTGTGTGAGGGTGTGTGTGTTACCTGAGTATCTGCTGTGTGAAGGTGTGTGAGGGTGTGTGTGTTACCTGAGTATCTGCTGTGTGAAGGTGTGTGAGGGTGTGTGAGGGTGTGTGTGTTACCTGAGTATCTGCTGTGTGAAGGTGTGTGAGGGTGTGTGAGGGTGTGTGTGTTACCTGAGTATCTGCTGTGTGAAGGTGTGTGAAGGTGTGTGAGGGTGTGTGTGTTACCTGAGTATCTGCTGTGTGAAGGTGTGTGAGGGTGTGTGAGGGTGTGTGTGTTACCTGAGTATCTGCTGTGTGAAGGTGTGTGAGGGTGTGTGAGGGTGTGTGTGTTACCTGAGTATCTGCTGTGTGAAGGTGTGTGAAGGTGTGTGAGGGTGTGTGAGGGTGTGTGAGGGTGTGTGAGGGTGTGTGTGTTACCTGAGTATCTGCTGTGTGAAGGTGTGTGAAGGTGTGTGAGGGTGTGTGAGGGTGTGTGAGGGTGTGTGAAGGTGTGTGAAGGTGTGTGAGGGTGTGTGAAGGTGTGTGAAGGTGTGTGAGGGTGTGTGTGTTACCTGAGTATCTGCTGTGTGAAGGTGTCTTTCTGCTCGCAGGTGAGGCGTGTCGAGGGGAAGCCGGGTGCCTGCAGTACCTCCTTCAGCCACACGGTGAGCAGAGAGAAGCAGTGCTTGTTCAGGGAGAACAGCACCTCCGCAAACTGGTCCATCAAACCCCGGGAAGACCCGCCTCCTATACCCTGGGAGGGGGAGGGTACACACACACACACAGATCTACTCATCCGCCTCCTATGCCCTGGGAGGGGGTAGATCCATGTGTGTGTGTGTATGTGTGTATATGTGTGTGTGTAAGTGTGTGTGTATATGTGTGTGTGTATATGTGTGTGTGTATATGTGTGTGTGTGTGCTCTCACCTCCAGCAGGGCCTGCACCAGCAGCTTCCCCTGCACCTGCACCACCCTGGCCACCGGGGGCACATCTGAGCAGCGAGCCAGGAACTCAGTCTGAACACACACACACACGTTATACACACATCACACACACAGAGACAAACACACCCTCAACATGACCTCACAGCAGGAAGAACGTTTATGCCAGTGGTTCTCAACCCCTCCAACACACCTGATTCAAATGAGTGGTCGTTAGCAGGCTTCTGCATAACTAGATAACGACCCATTCATTTGAATCAGGTGTGTTGGAGCAGGGAAACATCTAAAACATGCAGGACAGGGTGTACTTGAAGACCAGGGTTGAGAACCACTGGTTTATGCCATATTCTTAGTGTGTGTGAGTGTGTGTATGTGTGAGTGTTTGAACTCACAAAGAACAGGCATGTAGACTTTACAGTCGGAGCCTCAGGGAACTTGAGAGACAGAACTCCTGCGGAGAGAGAGAGAGATCAGGACCACCACCAGGGGGCGTGTGTGTGTAGACCACCACCAGGGGGCGTGTGTGTGTAGACCACCACCAGGGGGCGTGTGTGTGTGCGTAGACCACCACCAGGGGGAGTGTGTGTGTGTGTAGACCACCACCAGGGGGCGTGTGTGGAGGTGTGTGTGTGTGTGTGGAGGTGTGTGTGGAGGTGTGTGTGTGTGTGTGTTTACCTACCACAGTGGAACACTGCTTTCACATCCAGACTCTCAGACAGGAACAGGTCTGGCTTCCTCTTCAAAGCCTAGAAAGAGAAAGAGACATGAAGGAGGAGTTATGGAGGGCTCCCCCTGGTGTACACCCCCTAGCTCCTCCCCCCTACACCCCCTAGCTCCTCCCCCCTACACCCCCTAGCTCCTCCCCCTACAACCCCTAGCTCCTCCCCCTACACCCCCTAGCCCCTCCCCCCTACACCCCATAGCTCCTCCCCCTACACCCCCTAGCTCCTCCCCCTACACCCCCTAGCTCCTCCCCCTACACCCTCTACCTCCCCTCTCAGGTGGGAGTCAGCTGTAACAGATCGGACCACCAGAATTCTACCCTGCTTCTCTGCCGACTACAACCCTATACATCCATCCATACTCCCCAATGACAAACTTATCAGGTATAACAAAAAGAATCAAACATTGAAAATTATTTCAAACTCAAGTGGAACTAAAGGCAATGATGGTTTTTAAAATGTTTGACATTGTACAGCTGTTCCCCTTTCTGTCTGTTCACCTGGTTGATTGGCTTGTGGATACAACAGAGGTCTGACCAACATGTACGCACCAATAGAATACAACTGATGCTACGAGAATGAACTCATTTAGGATGGAGGAGAGGAGAGAGGGTTAGAGGTCAAATCTATCCACAGATAGATAACAAAGGAAGAAGAATGAGAAAGAACAAAATTAAAAAATTAAAAACAGGGCAGCCAATTCGTCTGAATTTATTAATTAATTCAATATTAATAAATTTTTGAGGCTCTTGATTGGCTAAGGGTTTGGGTGACCTCAGAGAAGGGGCAGAGCTCAGGGATTGTAACCAAGGTAACCGTCTCTCTGATGGTCTGCTCCAGCCCCCCCTGGTCTCTCTGATGGTCTGCTCCAGCCCCCCCCCCCCCGCACCCACATCTCTGATGGTCTGGCTCCAGCCCCCCCCCCCCCCCGCCCCGCCCCCCCGGTCTCTCTGATGGTCTGCTCCAGTCCCCCCCCCTCACCCCCCCTCTCTGATGGTCTGCTCCAGCCCCCCCGGTCTCTCTGATGGTCTGCTCCAGCCCCCCCCCCCCACGTCCCTGATGGTCTGCTCCAGCCCCCCCGGTTTCTCTGATGGTCTGCTCCAGTCCCCCCCCCCTCAGCCCCCCTCTCTGATGGTCTGCTCCAGCCCCCCCGGTCTCTCTGATGGTCTGCTCCAGCCCCCCCGGTCTCTCTGATGGTCTGCTCCAGCCCCCCCGGTCTCTCTGATGGTCTGCTCCAGCCCCTCACCCCCCCGTCTCTCTGATGGTCTGCTCCAGCCCCCCCGGTCTCTCTGATGGTCTGCTCCAGAGCCCAGCCAATACACAGGGTCGCCCTGAGACCAGGAACAGAGATAGATAGGGACAGGACAATAGGAGAGACAGAGAGAGAGACAGAGAGAGAGCGAGAGACAGAGAGAGAGACAGAAACCCAAAGTGAATGAAATAAGAAACCAAAAACACACCTGAGCTTGGAGTTGCATAAATGAATCAACAATATCAGGATGATCCCTGGGTCCTAAAATATAATAAAGATGAAACTTAAGAAATCATATGAATAATATACAAACAGCAACTGAACAGATTCAACAGTCATGTGGAAATAAAACAACAGAAAAGATCTCATTGAAATAATTTCACACGTGAGTAAGAGAGGAGGAGGAGGAGCCTGGGGGAAACCAAAGAGGAAGACGACAGCATGTTGGAGGGAAACAGAAACTAGAGAAAACAAACAACCTGGAGATGTGGGCGTGGCCCCCAGGACTAGCCCCGCCCCCCTAGACGATCCCCACACTAGCCCCGCCCCCAGAACTAGCCCCAACCCCAGCATTAGCCCCGCCCCTCCAGGTTCCAGCCCCACCCACTGGGTCTGTCCCCGCCCCAGATCTCACCCAGGTACTAGATCCAAACCCAGGTACTAGATCCAAACCCAGGTACTAGGCCTAGGGCTAGTCCCAGGTACTAGATCCAAACCCAGGTACTAGGCACCCACCCCATACGTAGAGTTGCCATAGCAACTACCACGGTTGGTGTCGGTCGTAGGAGAGGAACTACATACAACCGACACCAACCCTGCTCTGAAGACACCTGCTCAGAGAGAGAGTTAGCAGGGAGCCGGAGACAGGGAGAGGAGGTAGGAGACAGGGAGAGGAGGTAGGAGACAGGGAGAGGAGGTAGGAGACAGGGAGAGGAGGTAGGAGACAGGGAGAGGAGGTAGGAGACAGGGGGAGGAGGTAGGAGACAGGGAGAGGAGGTAGGACACAGGGAGAGGAGGTAGGACACAGGGAGAGGAGGTAGGACACAGGGAGAGGAGACAGGGGGCAGGAGGAAGTAGGAGACAGGTAAAGTATGGTAGGTGAGAAAGACAGGTAGTCAGACAGACAGATAGACAGGCAGTCAGTCAGACAGCTACAGTGGGTCTCCATGTCTGTAATACAGGACTGTTACAGTATGTTAACCATGTAAAAAGCTACTTTATTCATATGACCAATATTCTAAACAGTATTTGATTGTTCTTCTTGACGACAGTATGGTAGCAGATCATCATGAACACAGACCAGACCAGGGAGAATTCAGATGACAACACAGATCATATCAGTCTTTATCAATACTTAAACTCCAAAGACCTAGTAAACTCCCCCAGTACCCCCCCCCCCCTCTCCACTGGCTCTGATGACCTCATACCTTGCTGGAAGATAGAGAGGGTTACCGAGGTAACCAGCTCAAACAGAGCTTTGATGGGAGGGAAGTGATCCGTCTCACTGCAAAGATGTGCACCATCTGAAACACAGACACATGTAGTCCTGGAGGAGGGGTGGAGCTGGCGTGTGTGTGTACCTGGCGCGTGTGTGTGTGGGGTGTGTGCGAGTACCTGGCGTGTGTGTGTGTACCTGGCGTGTGTGTGTGTGTGTACCTGGCGTGTGTGTGTGTGGGTTGTGTGCGAGTACCTGGCATGTGTGTGTGTACCTGGCGTGTGTGTGTGTGTGTACCTGGCGTGTGTGTGTGTGGGTGTGTGCGAGTACCTGGCATGTGTGTGTGTACCTGGCGTGTGTGTGTGTGTGTGTGTGTGTGTGTGTGAGTACCTGGCGTGTGTGTGTGTATCTGGCGAGTGTGTGTGTCTGTACCTGGCGTGTGTGTGTACCTGGCGTGTGTGTGTGTGTGTACCTGGCGTGTGTGTGTGTACCTGGCGTGTGTGTGTGTGTGTACCTGGCGTGTGTGTGTGTGTGTACCTGGCGTGTGTGTGTGTGTGTACCTGGCGTGTGTGTGTGTGTGTACCTGGCGTGTGTGTGTGTGTGTACCTGGCGTGTGTGTGTGTGTGTACCTGGCGTGTGTGTGTGTGTGTACCTGGCGTGTGTGTGTGTACCTGGCGTGTGTGTGTACCTGGCGTGTGTGTGTGTGTGTACCTGGCGCGTGTGTGTGTGTGTGTACCTGGCGCGTGAGGTCCAGGGCGGAGGCCTGGGGATGGTGCTGTACATTTGCCCCAGCATGCTGCTCAGCTGAGCCACCATGGGGGCAAAGTCATGAAGCAGAGTCTTCACCGAGCGCTCGAAGATCGCACACACAGCCTGGAGCAGGGTTACACAGGCACATATCACACACATGTATCAAGTGTGTGTGTGAGGGTGTGTGTGTGTGAGGGTGTGTGTGTGTGAGGGTGTGTGTGTGTGAGGGTGTGTGTGAGGGTGTGTGAGGGTGTGTGTGTGTGAGGGTGTGTGTGAGAGTGTGTGTGTGAGGGTGTGTGTGTGAGGGTGTGTGTGTGTGAAGGGGTGTGTGTGAGGGTGTGTGTGTGTGAGGGTGTGTGTGTGAGGGTGTGTGTGTGTGTGTCTCACCTCCACCACTTGAGAGTCATTGAGCCACTGGCTGAGGATGGTCTGGATGAGAGCGAACACCTGCTGTAACACCACCACCACCTGGAGGAGAGAGGGTCATCATCACCAACACCACAATGATGCTGGTGATGCTGGTGATGCTGGTGATGATGCTGGTGATGATGGTGATGCTGGTGATGCTGGTGATGATGCTGGTGATGATGCTGGTGATGGTGATGATGATGGTGATGATGGTGATGCTGGTGATGCTGGTGATGATGCTGGTGATGATGGTGATGATGCTGGTGATGATGGTGATGATGATGGTGATGCTGGTGATGAAGGCTCTTACCGGGTTGGGTCCTGGAGGGGGCGGGGTGGTTTTGATGGGGGGTGCGGTGCCCTCTCCTGATTGGTCGTCCTGCTTGCTGATGTCCAGCGTGGTGAACAGGTTGGACAGCAGACCCAGGATGTGGAGGATGGCCAGCTTGTTAGAGGGGTTAGGCTGCACACACACACACAGAGACACACACACACACAGAGACACACACACACCAGACAGTTAGGGTGTGGTGTGTGTGTGTGTGAAGGCGTGGTGTGTCAGTGTGACATTGGATTACAGAGATAAATTAAAGGCAGGTCTCAAGTCTGACATTTGTTCTTTTATATAGTTGGAGGAGATGAGAGAGAGGGAGAGGAGAGAGGAGAGGAGAGGGGAGAGAGGAGAGGGGAGAGAGGGAAGGAGAGAGGGAGAGGAGAGAGGAGAGGGGAGAGAGGAGAGAGGGAAGGAGAGAGGGAGAGGAGAGAGGAGAGAGGAGAGGGGAGAGAGGAGAGGGGAGAGAGGAGAGGAGAGGGGAGAGAGGAGAGGAGAGGGGAGAGAGGAGAGGGGAGAGAGGAGAGAGGGAAGGAGAGAGGGAGAGGAGAGAGAGAGGGAGAGGGGAGAGAGGAGAGGGGAGAGAGGAGAGAGGGAAGGAGAGAGGGAGAGGAGAGAGGAGAGAGGAGAGGAGGAGAGGGGAGAGAGGAGAGGAGGGAAGGAGAGAGGAGAGGAGAGGGAGAGAGGAGAGAGGGAAGGAGAGAGGGAGAGGAGAGGAGAGAGGAGGAAGAACAAGAGAACTACTAGGAGATGACTCTGAATCTCTTTCTCTCTCACAAACACACAAACTCTCCTGGGTGACAACATTAATTAAGGTTTCCCTTAAGTGCACTGTCTCCATGGTGACAACTGCGATTCAGAGGGGTGATGTGACAGTCTCTCTCTCCTCTGGGTGGCGCTGCAGGCCATTACAGGGAGGAGCTCATTCCCTAGTCTGATGTCATGGCAACGCATCAAAGAGCCAGACAGGACAATGAAGAGAGGTGAGGTGAGGAGAGGGAAGGAGGAGAGGGAGGATA
>CM042859.1:570805-599047 GCA_023658055.1 Thaleichthys pacificus
CACAGAGAGGCACACACACACACGCCACACAGAGAGGCACACACACACCACGCCACGCCACACAGAGAGGCACACACACACACACACACACGCCACACAGAGAGGCACACACACACACACCACACCACACAGAGAGGCACACACACACACACCACACCACGCCACGCCACACAGAGAGGCACACACACACACACACACGCCACACAGAGAGGCACACACACACACAGGCACACATACACGCAGAAGAGAATCGAGGAGAGAATGGTTTAGAATGAAGGACGGTAGGGTTCCTGTACCAGGGTGCTAGTGTGTAGTGTACTAGTGTGTAGTGTACTAGTGTGTATACCTGGAGGGTGTACCAGAAGGTGAGTGTGAGGGAGGAGGTGGTCTCGTTGACAGGGTAGTGTCCAGGGATGCCCGTACAGAACATGATCATGTTGACCAGACCCAGGAAACTCTGCCAGTGATCCACCTGTTCCAGCAGAGTCCTGGACACGCACACACACACACACACAGTGGATTATTTATATAACCATTACTAATCACTCACTCACACACACCCCTCTCCCCTCTCTCCTACCTGGAGTGGTTCTCCCCCAGAGCCACACACACCCCTCTCCCCTCACCCCTCTCCCCTCTCCCCTACCTGGAGGGGTTCTCCCCCAGAGCCACACACACCCCTCTCCCCTCACCCCTCTCCCCTCTCTCCTACCTGGAGTGGTTCTCCCCCAGAGCCACACACACCCCTCTCCCCTCACCCCTCTCCCCTCTCCCCTCTCCCCTACCTGGAGTGGTTCTCCCCCAGAGCCACACACACCCCTCTCCCCTCACCCCTCTCCCCTCTCCCCTCTCTCCTACCTGGAGTGGTTCTCCCCCAGAGCCACACACACCCCTCTCCCCTCACCCCTCTCCCCTCTCCCCTCTCCCCTACCTGGAGTGGTTCTCCCCCAGAGCCACACACACCCCTCTCCCCTCACCCCTCTCCCCTCTCTCCTACCTGGAGTGGTTCTCCCCCAGAGCCACACACACCCCTCTCCCCTCTCCCCTCTCCCCTACCTGGAGTGGTTCTCCCCCAGAGCCACACACACCCCTCTCCCCTCACCCCTCTCCCCTCTCCCCTCTCCCCTCTCCCCTACCTGGAGTGGTTCTCCCCCAGAGCCACAGCCACCCTGCAGAGGCCGTGGCAGGTCTCCATGTCCCCGCTCTGCGCAGCCTCTCTCAGCTGCTCCTGCAGAGACAACACCTTGGGAACCAGCTTCAGCAGGGTGTTCACATACCTGCCTCACACACACACACACACACACGGACACACAGTCAGAAGGGAGGTGTGTGCGAGTGTGCGTCATACCATGTGTTGATGTAGCAGACGATTTAATCTGCAGCAACGTTTAAACGGAATTGGAACCTGGGACCTCTTAGATGTGTGTGTGTGTGTGTGATAGCTGGATGTGTGTGTGTGCGCCTGTAGCCATGCTTGTCTGTCAGAGAACTCCGTAAGAGTTAATTACACACATAAGTGTGTAATTTGTGTGTGTTTGTGTGCTGGACGCAGACTGCACTCAGAACTTCTTTTATTTTGAATGGCTCATGGAGGATGCAGGTCATGCAGGTCATGCAGGTCATGCAGGTCATGCAGGTCATGCAGGTCATGCAGGTCTGAGCTGGGGGAGCGCTGTGTGTGTGGATGATGAACCTGACATTCTCCAGATTCCACTGAGACACAGGCTGTCTGCACCCCCCTTCTTTCTCACCCCTTCCCTTCCCCTCACACCCCCCGTCCCCCCGTCCCTGCAATTACTGCATCGTTCGGAGACAGGGGAAATGGGTTGCCTGGCAACAGGGTGGAGCTAGACCAATAGCATCCTCCTAAATTAGCTTAACTGTTCAAACAAACAGGAGAGGAGAGGAGGAGAGGAAAGGAGGAGAGGAGAGGTAAGAAGGGATCAGAGGAGAGGAGGAGAGGAAAGGAGGAAAGGAGAGGAAAGGAGGAAAGGACAGGAGGAGAGGAGAGGTAAGAAGGAATCAGAGGAGAGGAGGATGTTGGAAGGGAAGATGAATAGGAAAGAAGAAAAGCATGAAGATCCATTACTCTGCCTGAGTGAAGAGAGAGCGAGGGGGAGAGAGAAAAGAGGGATGGAGAGAATGCTTTCTCCTCTCTCTCCTCTCTCTGGGGGGAGGGGTAATGGCCGCCTGCCATGTCTGGACCAATCAGGGCATGATGACATCGCTCCCCTGCTCTGTAACCATGGTAACGCCAGCCAGCCGAGAAATGCTCCCTCACTCCTTCTCCTGGCTGTCATCCCTCTCTCTCCCTCTCCCTCTCCCTCTCCCTCCCCCCCTCTCTCTCTCTCTCTCTCTCTCTCTCTCTCTCTCTCTGATGTCCTTCCAATGTCCTCTCTTTCTACCTTCCCCTTCTCTCACCCTCTCTTTATCTCTCTACCCCTCCCTTTCTCCCTCTCTCTCTCTGCATATCCTCCTCCCCTGCCCTCTATTGTTTCTCCTTGGTGTCCATCTGTTGTTTTCCCTCTCTCCATCCTCTCTGTTGTCCTCCCTCTCTCCATCCTCTCTGTTGTCCTCCCTCTCTCCATCCTCTCTGTTGTCCTCCCTCTCTCCATCCTCTCTGTTGTCCTCCCTCTCTCCATCCTCTCTGTTGTCCTCCCTCTCTCCATCCTCTCTGTTGTCCTCCCTCTCTCCATCCTCTCTGTTGTCCTCTCTTCCACCCATCATCACCCAACGTTCACCCCCTCCCCTCCTCCCTCCCTCCCTCCATCCCCTCCTCCCTCCCTCTCTCCCCTCCTCTCTCCCTCTCTCCCCTCCTCCCTCCCTCCCTCTCTCCCCTCTCTCCCTCCCTCCATCCCCTCCTCCCTCCCTCTCTCCCTCCCTCCCTCCCTCCCCCCCTCACCTCTGAGAGTCAGGCTGTGAGATGGCGTTGACGATGGCCTCCACAGCGGGGTCGAAGAGCTCGGGGTCTGGCAGGGCGCTGAAGCAGTCGTGTATGAGTCCCTCGCTCTCTGACAGCTCCACATCCAGCAGCACCCAGGAGGAGAGGCAGCGCAGCACGCGGGCTCGCACCGCCCCGGGGCTGTCAGGCCCCCGCAGCAGCTGCTGGAGCAGCGGGCACACTGAGCCCCACTCCCTGCCCAGCGCTCCCCGCACCTGGGGGCACACACACACACCACACCCTGGAGACGCTGGTGGAACAGCACCGTACATGCTAGCACCAGCTAGCACCAGCTAGCACCAGCTAGCACCGCTAACACCGCTAACACCAGCTAGCACCGCTAACACTAGCTAGCACCGCTAACACCAGCTAGCACCACTAACACTAGCTAGCACCGCTAACACTAGCTAGAACTGCTAATGTGAGCACCCCCTACCTGTCCCTTGCGGTACTGCGGCAGACGGCTGGTCTGGAACTCCTCCGGCAGGACGGTGAGCAGCTCCAGCAGAGCCAGGCAGCGCGCCCGACCGTCCACCCCGCCGCCCTCCTCCTGGAACGCCCGCACCATCTCCGGCACGGCCCCCGGCCAGGCGTCCGGCATGGTGTTGAGGGCCAGCGAGGCCAGGGCCACGCACAGCCGCGTCAGCACCATCTTGGAGCCGGAGGAGAAGCAGGTGATCTGGGAGAACAGCTGCGTCTTCAGGGACTCGTACTGGTCGGCTGGGATGTCGGACCAGTAGCGGGAGATCTTGGTGTGGAGGGCGCTGGCTCCGAAGTACTGGATCTCTGGGACCTGCAGAACACACAGGCGTCAGAGACGGAGGGAGACAGAGTGTGTGTGTGTGTGGGGGGGAGAGAGTGTGTGTGTGTGTGGGAGAGAGAGTGTGTGTGTGTGGGAGAGAGTGTGTGTGTGTGTGTGTGTGCTACCTTGTCAGGGCTGAGCAAGGCCCAGCAGAACTGCCAGGCCTGAGGAGACACCTGAGCCTGCATGAGCCACTTCTGGGCCAGGTTCTTGTTCTCTATGTTGGGGTCATAGTACAACTGGTGCAGAGCCTGGGGGAGACAGGGAGACAGGGAGAGAGAGAGGGAGGGGAGGGCAGGGAGACAGGGAGAGAGAGGGAGGGCAGGGATACAGGGAGAGAGGGAGGGCAGGGATACAGGGAGAGAGGGAGGGCAGGGATACAGGGAGAGAGGGAGGGCAGGGATACAGGGAGAGAGGGAGGGCAGGGATACAGGGAGAGAGGGAGGGCAGGGATACAGGGAGAGAGGGAGGGCAGGGATACAGGGAGAGAGGGAGGGCAGGGATACAGGGAGAGAGAGGGAGGGAGGGGAGGGCAGGGAGACAAGGAGAGAGAGGGAGAGAGAGGGAGGGGGGAGGGCAGGGAGAGAGGGAGGGGAGGGAGACAAGGAGAGAGAGGGAGAGAGAGGGAGGGGAGGGCAGGGAGAGAGGGGGAGGGGAGGGCAGGGAGAGAGGGGGAGGGGAGGGCAGGGAGACAAGGAGAGAGAGGGAGGGGAGGGCAGGGAGAGAGGGGGAGGCTTTAGGTCAGTGGGTTTGGTCCAGGCACACATGGTATTACATTTATTATTTATTAAAACATTTGTAAACAACCCATAACACGCAGAGAGGGTTAGAGGTAGAGAGGTAGCTCACAGGAAGGAGAGAGGTAGAGAGAGGTAGAGAGGTAGCTCACAGGAAGGAGAGAGCAGGTGTGTGTGTGTGTACGTCAGTGTGTGTGTTCTCTTGTGCGAGAGAACAAAAAACTAAGAAACAATTCCTCCGTTGCCAATGGTGACAGTATCCCAGCTGGCAAACGAGGATATAATTAGACCCACACGTTGGCTTTCAACACACACACACACACACATGCACACAAGCAGACTAAAAACACCTTCAAAAAGCCAGCTTCAATCTCTCCCCTCCCCTCCACATACACACTGTCTGAGTGACTGAACAGAAACTGTGCTTCCTGTAAGAGACTGCAGCTGACACACCAGGAAGCACTCCAGCATCACTGTAGCATAGAGAGAGAGAGTGTGTGTGTGTGTGGAGAACGCCGGTGCCTGGCTCTGTCTCTCTCTCCCTCTCTGCCTCCCTCCCTCTCTGACTCTCTGCCTCCCTCCCTTTCTGTCTCTCTGCCTCCCTCCCTTTCTGTCTCTCTGCCTCCCTCCCTCTCTGCCTCTCTCCTCTCTGTCTCTCTGCCTCCCTCCCTCTCTGTCTCCCTCCCTCTCTGACTCTCTGCCTCCCTCCCTTTCTGTCTCTCTGCCTCCCTCCCTTTCTGTCTCTCTGCCTCCCTCCCTCTCTGCCTCCCTCCCTCTCTGCCTCTCTCCCTCTCTGTCTCTCTGCCTCCCTCCCTCTCTGCCTCCCTCCCTCTCTCCCTCTCTCCCTCCTCTCTGTCTCTCTGCCTCCCTCCCTCTCTGCCTCCCTCCCTCTCTGCCTCCCTCCCTCTCTGTCTCCCTCCCTCTCTGCCTCTCTGCCTCCCTCCTCTCTGCCTCCCTCCCTCTCTGCCTCCCTCCCTCTCTGCCTCCCTCCCTCTCTGCCTCCCTCTCTGTCTCTCTCTCCCAGCACTGCCTCCTCCTCTCATGTCTGTTCACACAGCACAGCAATGCTGACACAAACACGGACCACCATGACTGGCAGACAGGCAGACAGATGGAGTGAGATACTTCTGTGAGATATAGTGTCATATTGACATGACCGCTGCCTGTCAACATAGCAACTTGGTTGTACTGACACACCCTGTTGCCACAGTAACTATGTACTGACACACCTTCTTGCCACTATAACTATGTACTGAAACACCTTGTTGCCACAGTAACTACGTACTGACACACCTTGTTGCCACAGTAACTACGTACTGAGATCATATGTCCTGTCCATTGATCTGTCCTTATCTTCAATTAAGGTTATTTGTGTGTGTGTGTGTGTGTTTGTTCACGTGTGTGTATGAATGTGTTTGTGAGTGTAAGTATGTGCGTATGTATGTACAGTATGTATGTGTGTGTGTGTGTGTGTGTTTACACGGATATAACCGCGAGCAGGTGGAAAGTTAAATGCCAAAATGGCGCCGTCATATTGTCAGCTGGCAGCCAGCATCAGCGGCCTGTCTGCCAGCAGGGCCACTCTGTCACAATCTGGACCGAGGAGGAAAGCAAGCTGCAGGTCCCTATGGAGACGCCTCCCTGAGGTCCCTATGGAGACGCCTCCCTGAGGTCCCTATGGAGACGCCTCCCTGAGGTCCCTCCCTTCACCTTCCCTCGCTCCGATCTCTCCCCTCTCTCCTCCCACCTCTCTCTCTCTCTCCCACCTCTCTCTCTCTCTGATGTCGTTGCATACCCTCCTCCCCTCCTCCTCCTCCATCTAATCTGATCATTTCTGCTCCTCTGCAGCAACACCTTGCCGGCTCTCCCTCCCTCCGCCCCCCCTCCCCCCCTCATTCCCTCCCTCCGCCCCTCCCTCCTCTCCTCCCGCTCTGGTGGGTGGCCACCCAGCAACAGGAAGATTCATCCCCGCAACCAGCCCCCTGCCACACCAGTCCACACACTCTACTACGCACGCACAGACAGACAGTGACAGAGAGAGACAGGACACCGGACAGCTTGTCTAACTGATTCGGGGCTGTGGTGGCCGGGTCTGGCCGACACGAAGGAAACATGGAGACAGACCGACAGACAGACAAACTCACGGTCACACAATTACACGCACGTAGTCTCTCTCCAACAAACACACACACGTTAAATATAGGTTTGGAATGACTGAGGTGAACAGTCCCAAACAAAAAGATAACTAAAGCGAACCTAGTCTTTCAGTTTAACACACTATAAATTGCTTAAAACCTGTTTATCTTAAGTCCCTTCTAGGATTGAATCATTCGGGTTTCATCCATCACTGAAGAAAGAGAAAATGCCAAACCAGGAATCTGACTAGCTAGCGTATTGAGCGTGTGGTACCTTCTCCACGTTTTCCACTGTAAAATCCAGTGCATCCGGAGTCGTTGCTATCCTCGCAGATATCTCCATGTCTTCTGAACGAGACCGTCGATGGGGATCCAGGCAGCTAGCTAGCCAGCTAGCGCGCTAATTCGATGGTCTACTCTGTCTGTTTCTATCTTGTTATTCAAAACACAGGAGACGGATTTCTAGCTAAGTGATAGCTAGGAGGACAAATTAATTCCCGCTTCGAAGAGGGGATTCTGGAGCTCCGCTTGTTCCTTTAAAGGGAGTCAGTATTTACGCCGGTAACTGAATGACAGGAGTCGCTGCTAGCTAGCTAAAAGGCTCGTAGCACCATCACTGGCTAGCCAGTTAGCCTAGCCTAGTCTAACAAACGGTACCTGAATGTGACCAACTAATTAGCTAGCCAATAAAACGTTGGTCAACAATATGGTTAAATATTATATTGACTGGCTACTATTTAAACATGCGTGGGTTCAGGTAGGTAAATGGCAGCTTATGTCTAGATATTCTCCTGTTCGTACTGCGACGGTGGTGAAAGATGATGCTGGACAGACACCGCTCGGTCCCACTGTTCGTACAGGGTTGCCAGGTCTAGCTCAAATCTGAAACCCCCTATAGGAGTCAATCTCTATGTGAGTTATCTGTCAGATGAACTGTGAACTGCTATAAAGTCATTATAAAGTCGAGATGATTCCACACTGAGATTTAGTCCGAGTCGTGTACGTTTGCTTGAAATGGGTTTAGTTTGTGTGTTGTTATGGCATAACATTTGCGTTGCAAATGGAGCAATACAAATAGTAGGCTAAGCATGTTATCATCGTAACCTATTAAGGCCGTAAATCCGACACTGTAACATTTAGGTGCATAAGCCGTTTGTTACATATTTATGATATAACTTTGTATTGTCATTCAAAGCAAGACAGTTAGATAAGGTTAATATCCATTCAGTCAACAATAGTATGGGGAAGTGCAAAGCCCAAGGAGTCAGATGGCTGAGCGGTTAGGGAATCGGGCTGTTAATCAGGAGGTTGCCGGATCGATTCCAACCCGTGCACAATAACGTTGTGTCCTTGGGCAAGGCACTTCACCCTACTTACCTCGGGGAATGTCCCTGTACTTACTGTAAGTCGCTCTGGATAAGAGCGTCTGCTAAATGACTAAATGTAAATGTAATGTAAATTTGAAACGGGTTGATTCTTTCCCGCTATAATTTCTATACTGGAAATGTGTTCAGAAAGACATGACTTTCCCTGGTGGGTGTTTTGGTTGAGTTTCCGATTGAATAATCCCCACTTGTGGAACCACAGCGACAGCTTGTGGCGCTATAAACACTCATTCATAAACGCTCATTTAACTCGAGTAACGTCGCTTGTCACCACTGGATCTGTTACAAAGTGCGTTTGAAATAAGACACTGTTGCCGTTACTCAAGTGTCGACACTTAGACTTACTTAAAGCAAATTGTAATATTTTCAGGGTAAAATAAACACACACACACATATGTAGACGATAATACACAGCATATCCTAGGCTACTGTAGGATGGTATATCATTAGTTAGTCTAAACTTAGAGAAAGCGCATCTCATCACGGCTCCTCCTCCGTGATCCAAACTAACCACTTTTCAGAATTGGGTGACGCGCGCGCTTAGGTGGTAACTGTACGTTATTGTCTGAACATTAAGCTTGGGAAAAACAGACTAAACTGACAAAACCGAACCGGAAGGTCAGCCTTTAACATTGCAACGCACATAGGACATACGGTTTTTGAACTTGCTGAACAGTTTGGCAAATTTGAAAGGATTGCGGAACACGTGGCAGTCTATGTAAAACGGACAGAGCGCAGCCCTGGCGCTTCCACACGCGCAGACTGACAAGCTGAGTTGAATCCCGGCGACGTCTCACGGACTCAGCGTAGTCGACGGTTATTGCTGACGCACAGACTTGCGGCTTTTAGTCCTGAAATACCCAACGATACTTTCTTTGTGATAGTAAAGTGGACGATGGAGAACACAGTGCACGCGGCTCTTCAGGCGCTGCTGCTCCTCAGTCTGGCTTCGCGGGTTACAGGTAAGACGCTTCGTTTCAATGTACAGGAAATATGACAGCTTTGATTCTAGTGTAGATGGATCACTTTTAAAATGCGATAAAGGCGCGCATGAATAACATTTGAAATATTAATGTGTGATTCGTGTTTTCTGTGATTAAGTAAAGTATGTCAGAGGTAGTTAAGTTCCTGGTTACCTTAGCTGTAATCATTTACCTACGTTTACATAGACCTAGCTGACGTTTTTATTCAAATCGACATAAACAACAGTGAGTATAGTAAGTAGCATATTAGAAGATCACCGATCAGAAGCGCGGATTTGTACTGTGTTGTAAGACATGCAGCAACATCCGTGTCTGCCAGCGGTTTCGTTCTGCGTGGGTTCAAAAAACTCTTTCCGCTCCAAATGTGGGTAGGTCTGTCATCCTGCATCCTGCTGAGTCAACACACACACACACACACACAATTTCTCTTTATGCTTTTCCCGTCCCCTACACACACAAGTACACACTGTAGTGGAGCTGAAGGAACAAGGCCAGTATTGTACCACTACTCGCCTGTGTGTCTTATGATTTGTGTTACGTTGTCTGCATATGTATACAAAAGGAGTTGGGGCACAAATTATACAGCCACGTGCGTGTGTGTTATGATCTGTGTGTGTGAGTGTGTGTGTGTGTGTGTGTGTGTGTGAGTGAGTGTGTGTGTGTTCGAGTGATGAGGAAGAGAATGAAAGGAACCATGACTCTGGTCTGTGAGCAGTAATGACATCAGTGTTCTTCTTCAAACAGGCAGCAGAGCCAGATAGTTGAATCAGATGTGTAGCTCAGTGGTAGAACATCTGACTGCCGGTCACAGGTTCAAATCCCCCCGTTGCTTTGGATAAAAGCATCAGCTAAGTGAAGCACATGATTACCAACCTGTGTTTTTGTCTCCAGGCCAGGACTCCAGTGTGGCTCCCCAGAAAGAGCACCGTGTCCTGGGGAGACCCCATGCTGCCAGCTCCCCCTCTGGAGGGTCCCTCTCTCCCTTGGAGGGGCTCAACGACACAAATACCACCAGTAACACCACCAGTAACACCACCAGTAACACCAGCAGTAACATCACCAGCATCACCAGCAACATCACCAGCGTCACCAGTAACACCACCAGTAACACCAGCAGTAACATCACCAGTAACATCACCAGCACCACCAGTAACACCAGTAACATCATCAGCATCACCAACAACATCACCAACCCCAGCACCATGGCAACAGTGGAGCCCCCCCTCCCCCCAATGGAGGGCCGTAACCCCCCAGGTAAGCCGAGGCTTATTCATGGTAGGGAATGTGGAGAGACAGGGGCAGGGGGAGGAGGAGAGCTGGGATTTAATACAGTGTGATTTCTTACAGAGAGGTGAGACTTTTAGAGCCTGCCGTGCACACATACACACTCAGACACACACACACTCAGACACACACACACACACACACAGGTCTGGTTCACACCACCTCTCTACACACTCCAGAACGACTGCACACCCACTCATGAGGATGTGAAAGTTATATGGATGAACATAAACCTGAAGAAAAATGGGGGAAATGTTGATTTTTGTTTTGAACTCCTTCACACACACATACACATTCAAACGAGCATACTGAATGGCACACCCTAACCCAATGCACCCTGACCCTAACCCAATGCACCCTGACCCTGACCCTGACCCTAACCCAATGCACCCTAACCCTGACCCTGACCCTAACCCAATGCACCCTGACCCTAACCCTGACCCTGACCCTGACCCTAACCCAATGCACCCTGACCCTAACCCTGACCCTGACCTGACCCTAACCCTGACCCTAACCCAATGCACCCTGACCCTGACCCTAACCCAATGCACCCTGACCCTGACCCTGACCCTAACCCAATGCACCCTAACCCTGACCCTAACCCAATGCACCCTGACCCTGACCCTAACCCTGAGCTCTCTCCTCCAGGTGGTAGGACCCCTGCCCCCTCTCCCTCCCCAGAGGGGGGCCTCTCGGGAACAGACGAATTAGAGAAAACCTCCACACCTGTTAACCGTACAGCCCACACCCCCCCCAGCTCCACACCTGCACCCCACCCTGTCACCACACACACCCCCCCCAGCCCCACACCTGCACCCCACCCTGTCACCACACACACCCCCCCCAGCCCCACACCTGCACCCCACCCTGTCACCACACACACCCCCCCCAGCCCCACACCTGCACCCCACCCTGTCACCACACACACCCCCCCCAGCCCCACACCTGCACCCCACCCTGTCACCACACACACCCCCCCCAGCCCCACACCTGCACCCCACCCTGTCACCACACACACATACCCCAGCCCCACACCTGCACCCCACCCTGTCACCACACACACATACCCCAGCCCCCTGCCTCACCCTCCTAAACACATTCAACCACATCCTCCCCAGCCTCGCCACCCCTGCCCCCACCTCCCCCCAGGACCCCCGCCCCCGCCCTCCAGACCTCCAGCCCTGAGCAGCCTGCCCACCCCCCCAGCAGCAGCGGCCCCAGCCCAGGCCAAGACCCAGGAGGACAGCCCCCCTCAGCTCAACGTAGGGGATGGTGAGCAGAGACACACATCCCTCACTCAAGTAGAAGAACAAAACAAATCCACCCCTTTTGGGGAAACCAGCCTTAACCCTCCTCAACACAACATCGCTCTGATCGTGGCCTCGTGGACCGATGGTAGCTTCAGATCTACTGGGTTGGGAATCTGTGTGTGTGTGTTCGTGTGTGTGTGTGTTCGTGTGTGTGTCGAGGCAGGAACAGACTTGTACGAGGAAACAAAGAACAACATGGTCTTTGTTGAGATGCCAACTCAGCCCGGGGTCACAAACACACACTTTGCACACACACACACACACACACACACATGCAAACATGCTCCTATACTACTGTATACTACTATCAGTGTCATTTTTTTTCTTCTGTCCTGTTCATATGGGTTCATATGTGTTCATATGTGCCTCAGCGGAAGGCTGACCCGGTAAGCTCCGCCCCCAGTCTGGACCCCCTGCTGGCTGGCCTGGTCGCAGCCTTCATCATCACCGCCATCATCATCACCCTCCTCGTCTTCATCAAGCTGCGGCGCCGTGACAACCGGCCAGAGTTCCGCCGGCTGCAGGACCTCCCCATGGTGAGTCTGGTCCTGGTCTGGTCTAGTCGGGTCCTGATCTGGTCTAGGCTGGTCCTGATCTGGTCCTGATCTGGTCTGGTCCTGATCTGGTCTAGGCTGGTCCTGATCTGGTCCTGATCTGGTCTGGTCCTGATCTGGTTCCTGTAACCGTGTAGCTGTGTGACATCAGTGGGTGTGACGGTGTGTCCTGTGTGTTTGCAGGATGATATGATGGAGGACTCACCTCTGTACAGCTACTGACCTGGAACTCTGCACCTCCTGGTGCTCTCTGCACCTCCTGGTGCTCTCTGGTGCTCTCTGCTGGACTGAGTCAGGGCGACCCTCTCCCCTCCTCTCTGCTCCCCTCCCCTCCTCTCTCATGTGCAACTCGTACACGAGACCAGGAGAGAGACCAGGACTAGGAGACCAGGACTAGGAGACCAGGAGAGACCAGAGAGGGACGGAGACCAGGAGAGAAGACACCAGGAGAGAGAGGAAGACAAAGAGAGAGAAAGACCAGGAGGGAGAGACCAGGACTGGACTGAGTGGTGTCTGGTCTTAGTTATAGTATAGATGCACTTTACCTTGTATTAGTTATTTGTGTGTGTGAGAGAAAGCGCGTGTGAGTGAAATAGAGCGTGTGAGTGTGTGTGTTTGCGTGAGGGTTGTGATGGGGGTGATGATTATCATTGTGTTTCCATGTAAACAAAAATAATTCTGAAGATCCTGCTGTTACATTCGTTCTGCTAGTTACAGGGTGTGCTGCGTGGAGGGGTGGGGTCCAACATACACACAGGCCCAGGTGCATGCTGGGACAGGCTAATGGTCTCTGCTGTCCTGCCCTCCCCAAGCTTGTCTCTTACAGTGCTGCCAAGCCAGACTGGTACTTAACGCTTTCATGAGCAGCATGTGCCATTGATCATGCGTGTTCTTGTGTGGAAGCATGTTCCAGCCCAGTTCATTCAGAGCTGTGTGTGTGTGTGAGAGAGTGTGTGTGAGAGAGTGTGTGTGTGAATTTTAGAGACAACAGGAACAAACCCACCCTATTCTCCATCCTCCATCTCTAAAGGGACTAGGACACTAGTATCCAGGACACTAGTATCCAGGACACTAGTATCCAGGAGACTAGTATCCAGGACGCTAGTATCCAGGACGCTAGTATCCAGGACGCTAGTATCCAGGACGCTAGTATCCAGGACGCTAGTATCCATGACACTAGTATCCAGGACGCTAGTATCCAGGACGCTAGTATCCATGACACTAGTATCCAGGACGCTAGTATCCAGGACGCTAGTATCCATGACGCTAGTATCCATGACGCTAGTATCCAGGACGCTAGTATCCATGACGCTAGTATCCAGGACGCTAGTATCCATGACACTAGTATCCAGGACGCTAGTATCCAGGACGCTAGTATCCATGACACTAGTATCCATGACACTAGTATCCAGGACACTAGTATCCAGGACACTAGTATCCATGACACTAGTATCCAGGACGCTAGTATCCATGACACTAGTATCCAGGACACTAGTATCCAGGACACTAGTATCCATGACACTAGTATCCATGACACTAGTATCCAGGACACTAGTATCCATGACGCTAGAGCCCAGTTGTGACGTTGTGTATCGGTTTTACTGCTGTGTTTGATTTTTTTATTTTAATAAAAATATTTTGAATTGTTTGGAGTTAGTGGTTGTCTTCAGTAGCAGTGTGACTGAGTAGCAGGCACACACACACACTCAGACACACACACACACACACTGGCAGTCTCAGCCAATCAAGAGCTTTTATTCCAGAGCTGACACAGATGTTATTGTGGAGTCTTATCAGGCTGTCCAGTGGCTCTGTGTGGTGCTGACAAGCTGCAGCACAGTACTTTACACTGACAACACGACGAGGAGAGCAAGGCCTGATGCATTCTGTAGCCGACACGACCAGGGAACTAGAACATCTGGTTCTGCCTGGAGCAGCTGGTCAGTCTGTGTTAGGGAGCAGTTGAGGTTCTCCTGAAGAACCCTGGTTTTGAGTTCATCTTCAAGATAACGGTCACTCCTGATGCCAGAAGCTTCTCATCCTCGCCATGTGGAACCAGATCCAGGTCTGACCTGACCCCGGCCTCCTTTACACACTCCCCTCCTCTCTCCCCTCCTCTCTCCCTCCCCTCATCTCTCCCCTTCCCTCCTCTCAGTTCATCAGCAGGCAGCAGCATTCTGACCCTTCCTTGTTCCTGATTGGTCAGAGGTCATCAAGGCTGAGCTCTGATCCCAACTCCAGGTTATCCTCGTCGTCGTCCAGGACACTTCCCACTCCGAGGTCCCGATCTCTGGAGCCGAGGTGTATCCGGGGGCGACGGTGGCGAGGAGCTGGAGGAGGAGAGAGATCAGCTGCTTCAGACTGGGGAGGCTGGGGGAGGGGAGGAGGAGAGAGGGGGAGGAGGAGAGAGGGGAGGAGGAGAGAGGGGGAGGAGAGAGATTAGCTGCTTCAGACTGGGGAGGCTGGGGGAGGGGAGGAGGATAGAGGGGAGGAGGAGAGAGATTAGCTGCTTCAGACTGGGGAGGCTGGGGGAGGGGAGGAGGAGAGAGGGGGAGGAGGAGAGAGGGGAGGAGGAGAGAGGGGGAGGAGGAGAGAGATTAGCTGCTTCAGACTGGGGAGGCTGGGGGGAGGGGGGAGGAGGAGAAAGGGGGAGGAGGAGAGAGGGGAGGAGGAGAGAGGGGAGGAGGAGAGAGGGGGAGGAGATCCAGATCCTTTCTCTCCTGAGAAGAACTTCAAGGTTCAAGTGCTTCTCGTAACAGAGATGTGTGTGTGTGTGTCTAATCATGGCTGCATGTGTACTAATCACTCTGGGAAACATTCAGAGCTCTGATCACAATCACGTACGGGAAGACTGACCTGCTGCTGTACAGCCCAGGGGAATACACACACACACACGCTCAGACACACACACAAGCTCACACACGCACGCTCACACACACATGCTCAGACACACTCACACGCTCACACACACTCACACGCTCACTCACACGCTCACACACACGCTCACACACACGCTCACACACACACACGCTTACACACACATGCACGCTCACACACATGCTCACACTGGTCAGGAGGAAATTAGGGTTTCTATGGTCTGTCCTCAGGCAAGAGACTGGTTCTTCTTCTCTCTCTCTTTCTGTCTCTCTCTTTCAGTCTCTCTCTTTCTGTCTCTCTGTTTGTTTCTCTGTCTCTCTCTCTCTGTAACTGTGTGGGGGTGTTTTATTCACACACACGGTGTTGAAACATTTTCAGTGTGAGTCATTCAGCTCTTATACCTCGCACAGACATGTCTGCCCCCCCACCACCCTCCTGCCCTACCTACTGCCCCCCCCAACGCACCCTGAGTGTGTGTGTGTGTACGCGTGTTCCTCACCAGGGTCTTGGTCGTCCAGCCAGGAAAGGTCGTCTGAGCTGACCTCCGCCAGGCTGGGGGTGGGACTGAAGTCCTCAGAGCCTGAGTCAGGCTCCGCCTCCTGACCTCTGACCCGGCGCCTGGGGGGCGGAGCTGATACTAAAGCTGCTACAGGGAGAGAACAGATGTTTTAGAGTGTGTGTCTCACCTGGTGTGTGTGTGTGTCTCACCTGGTGTGTGTGTGTCTCACCTGGTGTGTGTGTGTCTCACCTGGTGTGTCTCACCTGGTGTGTGTGTGTCTCACCTGGTGTGTGTGTGTGTGTCTCACCTGGTGTGTGTGTGTCTCACCTGGTGTGTGTGTGTGTGTTTGGGGGCAGCAGGGGAGTGTGTGTGTCTCACCTGGTGTGTGTGTGTGTGTTTGGGGGCAGCAGGGGAGTGTCTCACCTGGTGTGTGTGTGTGTTTGGGGGCAGCAGGGGAGTGTCTCACCTGGTGTGTGTGTTGTGTTTGGGGGCAGCAGGGGAGTGTCTCACCTGGTGTGTGTGTGTGTTTGGGGGCAGCAGGGGAGTGTCTCTCTCTGAGGATCAGACTCCTCACCTCCTCCCTCAGCTCCGTCACAGTCACCCTGCAGCAAGACACACACACGTTACACACACGTTACACACACACGTTACACACACACGTTACACACACACGTTACACACACGTTACACACACACGTTACACACACACGTTACACACACGTTACACACACACGTTACACACACGTTACACACACACGTTACACACACACGTTACACACACGTTACACACACGTTACACACACACGTTACACACACACGTTACACACACACGTTACACACACGTTACACACACACGTTACACACACGTTACACACACGTTACACACACGTTACACACACACGTTACACACACACGTTACACACACGTTACACACACGTTACACACACGTTACACACACGTTACACACACGTTACACACACGTTACACACACACGTTACACACACGTTACACACACACGTTACACACACAGGGTATCAGCTCTAACCCTCCACACACACACTATTATAAACACACTAAGGCACCTTCTGTGCTCATACACACACCTGAGCTGGAGCACCTCCTGCTGTGTGTGTGTGTACTGAGAGACGGTTCTTGGCCAGGTCCAGGCTGTGTGTTCTGTAGCTGCTGGTCAGCTCCTCTAACGTCTGCACACACACAGGTCACAGGTCAGAGGTTAAAGAGAGGACATAAAGGTGAAAGGTGAGGGTTCAGAGGTCACGCAGGGGAAAGGTGAGGGTTCAGAGGTCACCTGGCAGCTGCGTTCATACTGCCTTCTGGTCTCCCTGGACTCAGACTGCTGCAGAAACATGTCCTCCTCTTGTCTTCCTGTCTCACACACACACACGCTGAGTATGTATGTGTGTGTGTCTGAGTGGTGTGTGTGTGAGCGAGTGTGTTTGTGTATCTGTGTGTGTTTCTCACGTAGTTGTGTCTTCAGATTGTCCACCTCTCTCCTCAGCTGGTCCAGCTCCTCTCTGCGGAGCTTGGAGCTGAAGCTGGAGAGTACAGTCAGAATGAGAGCCCCAGTACTCTCCCTCTCTCCCTCCTCCCTCCCTCCCCCTCCACCCTCCCCCCTCCCCCCTCCGTCCCTCTCCCTCCCTCCCTCCCTCCCTCCCTCCCTCCCTCCTCCCCCTCCCCTCCCCCTCTCCCGCCATCCCCTCCCTCACACCCTCCCTCCCTCCCCATCCCCTCCCTCCCTCCACTCCGCCCTCTCCCTCCCTCCCTCCCTCTCCTCCCTCCCCTCTCCCTCCTCATCCACTCATCCTCCCTCCTCCCTCCTCCTCCCTCCCTCCCTCCCTCCCCTTCCCCCTCCTCCTCCCTCCCCCCCCCTCCCTCCCTTCTCCCTCCCTCCCTCTCTCTCCCCTCTCTCTCTCTCTCTCCTCTCTCTCTCTCTCACTCTCTCTCTCTCTCTCCCCTCCCTCCCTCCCTCCCCCCTCCCTCCCTCCTCCTCCCTCCCTCCCTCCCTCGCTCCCTCCTCCCCTCCCTCCCCCTCCCTCCCTACCTCCACTCTCCTCCCTCCCTCCTCCTCCCCTCTCCCTCCTCCCTCCACCCTCCCCTCCCAGGTGGCGCCTCCCTCACCTCTCCTCCAGGTTGCCTAGCGACGTCGCCCTGGTGACGTGCTGTCCTCAGGCTGGCCAGCTCGCGCCCCACCTCCCTCCTCCATCGCTCCACCCTGCTCTCCTCCTCAGGGCTCCTCCTCTCCTCCTCCCTCTCCCGGCCCCGCCCCCTGCCTCAGCCTGGACACCTGCCCTGGGGGCCACATGAGGGCTGACTCTCAGGAACACACACCTGCTCATGACCCATGTGACGTGTTGACAGGTGTAGTTACCCTGCAGCTCCTCCAGGTTGGCGCTGTTGGGACTGTCTCTCCGCTTCCATGTTCCGCAGCCTCTGGGAGAGAGGACTCCATGGCCTGACAACGTGAGAAGCCTCATTTACATATCAACGTCTCTGTCACACTCTCACACACACTCACACACACACTCACACACTCACACACACTCTCACCACACTCACACACACACTCACACACACTCACACACACTCTCACACACACTCACACACACTCTCACACACACTCACACACACACTCACACAAACCTGGCTCTGCAGCTGGAGCTGTGATTGGACGGCGGCCAGGTCTGTCCACTGCAGCGCCGGGGTGAGGAGGAGGAGGGGTGAGGAAGAGGAAGGAGAGGAGTAAGAGGCTCCAAGCCTGACACACCAGACACCTCTCTCACTAGAGCAGAATCGGAGAGAGAGGGGGAGAGAGGGGAGGGGAGGGAGAGGGGAGGGGGACAGGGGGGTAGAAATAGACATGTATCAGAGGTGATCTATCAGGTCAGATCAGTATGGGCTGAGTCCACTCACCTTGTCTTCCTGTAGGGAGCCTCCCTGGTGAGGTAGCCAGTCTTTCCTGTGGAAACATGACAACAGCTGAAATAACTGGAATTCAAATTGAAATCATATCAATGATTCATTATTGAAAATTGTCAGCAGCTCTTCCTCTCTCTCCAAGGTGCCCTTCGTATTGTGTTGCTCTATGGCGCCATCTACTGGTAATCTCTACCGAGAATTCAATGTGGTGAAGAGTTAATTTAACACAATTCGTGTCACCTGTCAGTGGACCGCTGTACTCACCCTCATCTTTGCCACGCTGCCGTCCGCGGCAGACATGATAGAGCTCAGCTGGGTGTCCCAGTTCATCTCGACTCCTCAGCTGCTAACATCAAATATGTACGAACACAACACAATTTGGGGACTGGTCAGGATGGGCGAGTCTTATGTTCGTTTACGGGAGATCGAGCTAGCTAGAAAAATGTATACTGTACAAATAGTCTACGTAGCGTTGCAATGATAGTTAACTACCGATGACATTACTCGACGTGTTTGTGGCTGGCTGATAGTGACAGGAGAAGATGACTTGCTGTTGCGTGTGAGATGAAGTTACACCGCCGGCAGTTAGTTCAGACTAGCGGTTAAGTTGCCATGGTGGCTCGAAGGAGCTACGCTAAGTAGCCTTGCTACTAGCTAGACATGTTAATGATACCAGTTACACACCCAAACCTCACAACGACACATTCAGTCAGACATAGTAGATCTACCAGTCACGTACTCAAAACTAAAGGACGCGATGACAAAGGATCAAATGCACTGATTTTACGTCTGTAAACACCCTGCTAATAACCTAGCTCCATACTATAGGGGTTGAGTAACTAGTCTAGCTCGGACTAGTCCGAGCTAAGCACCTACTAGGCTACTGTACTACTAGCTAGCTAGTATAGTAGCTGTGGTGGACGGAGGCTGAACCTTGCTAAGACGAGATCGAGAACCAGGCAGTTCATGCAGTCCAATCAATCTGTCTAAAGATGTATATCAGAAGTCCCATTTAAAACGCACAATTGACTTGACAAAATCAGCTCATTATTTATATCGTACATTTGGAAATGCAAACACATAAAATAAATGTATAACCAAGTTATGTAGCCTGCTAATTAGCTAGCACTACTTACAAACCAACAGCCCCAATCAACTTTTAAATCCAGGAGCGCAACTGTCTACGTAAATGCTCAGGATTGTGGGGGTTGTAGTAGTGAATAGTTTGACGGCGAATACAATTTCTTGTGACTGGAACACCATTCCCCGACATGCATCATTATGTTGACATTCAGCAATGGCGACTCCCCGTGTGAATGTGGAGGATTTCAGAAGACCGCTTCATGATTCACTGTCAAACTCGGATTTGAAGTTTATCCTTTTAAGGTATCGTGGCTTCGACTTATCTTTCAAATGTGCTAGACCACGCCGCCTGTTCTACTTTCTCTCTTAAATCTCGCAGATCGGCTGGTACAATGCTGTGTTGCCCTCCGCCCTCCGCCTGCCCCACTCAGACGATACCCTGGCGGTGCTCGTGATCAGTACGCCATCCATGTTCGAACTCGCCTTTCTGCCTTTCCTGGAGAGCAACGGCTGCCAGGGCCTTTCCGACCCCATAGACCAGTGCGTCAAGCACAACGTTACTACCGCAGTGTCTCAGGTGAGCCGAGCGGACTGCGCCAGGTGTTCGAGTTGTCCCGCAGGCCGTTAAATAACCTCTGCAGCATGGGGGAAAGTTTGGTTTCAAATGTGGGTGGGACAGCTTTTTAAATAACTGAGGCCGTTAAATATAATTGTTTTCATAAAAAGTGTGTGTGGGGTGGGGGGGACAGGGACAGATTTGCTGTTTTAAAGAAGTGTAATGACACTCCTGTCCCCCCTCCCCTCCCCCGCAGTGTTTCCCAGAGGAGCAGGTTGAGGTGAGTTTCGACTATGAGATGTTGCCCAGCAGGAAGCCCAGGTTCCCTGGCCCAGACGGCAGCTCACGTATGTGGAGCAGCTTACTACTACCAGCAGGCTGACGTTCCGGACCAGCCCTGGGGGGACAAGGTGAGGGAGGAGGGGCAGCCCTGGGGGGACAAGGTGAGGAGGAGGGCAGCCCTGGGGGGACAAGGTGAGGGAGGAGGGCCAGCCCTGGGGGGACAAGGTGAGGGGAGGTCAGCCCTGGGGGGACAAGGTGAGGGAGGAGGGCAGCCCTGGGGGGACAAGGTGAGGGAGGAGGGCAGCCCTGGGGGGACAAGGTGAGGGAGGAGGGCAGCCCTGGGGGGACAAGGTGAGGGAGGAGGGCAGCCCTGGGGGGACAAGGTGAGGGAGGAGGGCAGCCCTGGGGGACAAGGTGAGGAGGAGGGCAGCCCTGGGGGGACAAGGTGAGGGAGGAGGGCAGCCCTGGGGGGACAAGGTGAGGGAGGAGGGCAGCCCTGGGGGGACAAGGTGAGGGAGGAGGGCAGCCCTGGGGGACAAGGTGAGGGAGGAGGGCAGCCCTGGGGGGACAATGGTGAGGGAGGAGGGCAGCCCTGGGGGGACAAGGTGAGGGAGGAGGGCAGCCCTGGGGGGGGTCCACTATCTTCTAATTAGTCTACCTAACCTCCATGTCCTCCCCCTCCAGAAGGTGTACGGTGTGTGTGTGCACCCCCGGCTGGGCGGCTGGTTTGCTGTCCGCGCTCTGCTGCTGTTCACAGGGGTGCAGGTGGAGCTCCTGCAGACCCCCCCTCCAGACTGTGTCCCCTCCAGAGACGCACGGATTCAGCTGCTGGACGACTTCAACCTGCGCTGGCAGGTCAGACCACGGGGGGAACGTGTGTGTGTGTTGATGTGTGTTGGTGTGTGTCATGTCTAAATGTGTGTGTGTGTTGGCAGGATTGGAGCTACCGCAACATCGTGGCTCCTATCCAGACATACTCCCAGAAACAGAGGGAGTACTTCTCCTTGCCCCCCCCCCAGCGTGCTGCGCTTCTGCAGGGCTGGGGCTACACGCCTGGGGGGGCAATCCTCCAGGACCCCCTAGCCTCCAGGACCCCCTTAGCCTCCAGGACCCCCTTAGCCTCCAGGACAGAGACACAGGGTACGGCCTAACTGATCGATTCTGGGTGGACGATGTTCCTTTCTACCTGTCTGTCTGTCTACTTGTCTGTCTACCTGTCTGTTCTGTCTACCAACTGTGTACTCTTAAGTTGCTACTAAGTGCCTAGGTGAGGAGGGTTTAGGGGCAGGTGAGGAGGTGAGGAGGGTTTAGGGGCAGGTGAGGAGGTGAGGAGGGTGTTGGGGCAGGTGAGGAGGGTGTAGGGGCAGGTGTACCCTGGGATAAACTGCCTCTAGGAAGCTTGTCTGTCTTATTTTATGGTGAAATGGACAGTCTAATTTATGCTGATGTCATGTTTAGTGTTGGATCGAAGAACTGACAAGGTTTTACTTGTTGACAATGATGAAAGCCAATATCAACATGTGAATAAATGCACAATTTTTTTTTATTGGAATGTTTTCAGTAGATTTGCCTCTTATCAAAATGAGTAAAATAATCAGATGAAACTTGGAAACGGTTGTTCCTTAGTGTCATCCAAGTCAGTGTTGAGGGGATGATGTGAAACACAGCCTCCACTAGGGGGAGCTGCTCTCCTCTGCATGAGCAGATTCCACACATCCTCCCGCAGAAGAACTGCCAGCCAGGAACCTGTCAACCGTCTAACTCGAAATGAAAACAGAAGTTGTGATGCGCATGAAATGAAGAGATCTGGGTTCTGTTGACTTTAGACGTATTCCTCAGTTCTGCATCCATTCTCCTCATGACTAACCCTCCTTTCTGCACTCAACTCTATCCCCCCTCCCCCTCCTGCCCCCCAGTCCTCCCCCCTCCTGCCCCCCCCAGTCCCTCCCTCCTGCCCCCCCCTCCCCCTCCTGCCCCCCAGTCCTCCCCCCAGTCCTCCCCTCCCCTCCCTCCATCTCTCTGAGTTCTGAATCAGCACTTCAGAGCTATGCTGCAGGCCTGCACAGGATGACTGTTGGAGTTAATTACACATCCACAAATACTCTCTCTTCCTTTTCTCTCCCTTTTTACCCCTCTCTCTTCCTCTCTCTTTACCCCTCTCTCTCTTCCTCTCTCTCCCTCTTTACCCCTCTCTCTTCCTCTCTCTCTCTCTTTACCCCCCTCTCTCTTCCTTTCTTCTATCTATTCAATGCAGACGTAAACACGTTGAATTCTGATACATTATTAATTCTAATATCAGTGGCTTTATTATATACAGTTTCATATAATATATATCGACATATCGACACACACTTTGAGACACTTATTCCGTACTGCCTTTAACCTCGAGATAGGTGAGGAAGGTCTTCAGGTCCTGTGTGGGGGGGGGTGTGAGGCAGGGGAGAGAGACTGTGTGTGGGGGGGTGAGGGAGGGAGAGAGAGCGTGTGTGTGGGGGGGGGTGAGAGAGGAGTGAGAGGCTGTGGGGGTGAGGGAGGAGAGATAGGCTGTGTGTGTGGGGGGGAGGCAAGGGGGAGGGGGGTGCTCTGTGCTGTGGGTGAGATCTGTGTGATTGACAGCTCCTGCTCACAGGAGGGTTGTCCTCGGTAACGCAGGTAACGGGCCCTGCCAGCCTCGCGCAGGGATTGGCTGAAATCCGGCAGGAAGTGGAGGGTTCTGGGAAGGCCATCGGGGGCGAGGGGGTGGGTGGCGGGGGGGGGAGGAGTGGGTGGAGGAGGAGAGGGGGGGAGATGTTTTTGATGATCCTCTTCTTCATCTTCCTTCCTCTCTCCTTCTCTCGTCTCCTCCCTCCCCTCCTCTCTTCTCTCAGCATGACTGGAGTCGTCCTTCCCCCCCTGGTCTCTCTCCACAGCATGCAGCCCCTCCTCTTGAGCTCGCACTGGCCTGGGGACACACACACCAATTAATAAATGACAGCATGTTCAGTGCTAACAGTTAGATGGTGGTCACATTAAGAGCAGTGCTATCTGCTGTCAGACAAACACATTTGCAGCTTCTGGGATCTGCCACTGGTGTGAGACAGAGCCTACAGCACAGTCATGTACCAGCACACACACACACTCATACACACACACACACACAATCATACACACTCACACACAATCATACACACAAACACTTCTGGGGATAGCTCTGTGGCTGTGGGGGAGCGAGAAGGAGAGAGAGAGAGACAGAGGGAGGGGGAGTGAGAAGGAGAGAGACAGGGAGAGAGAGAGAGCAAGAAGGAAAGATAGAGACAGGGAGGGAGGGGGAGCGAGAAGGAGAGAGAACAGGGGGACGGGGGGGGGAGAACTATAAATCCAGCAGATGTTGGCAGAGGGCTGCACATTGTAAAAGAAAATGAGTTTAGAATCAGTCTGCAGATACCTGACAGGAGGAGGCCACACAAAACAATGGAGGAGTTGTGTGTGTGTGTGTGTGAGGAGTGTGTGTTGTGTTGTGAGGAGTGTGTGTGTGTGTGTGTGAGGAGTGTGTGTGTGTGAGGAGTGTGTGTGTGTGAGGAGTGTGTGTGTGAGGAGTGTGTGTGTGTGTGTGTGTGAGGAGTGTGTGTGTGTGAGGAGTGTGGTGTGTGTTGTGAGGAGTGTGTGTAACGCGGTGTGTAACATGCATCAGTAAAGCCGCCCACAAGTGCAGAGAGCAGAGCAGCTTTATACCAGAGAGGAGCAGAGATGAAGACTACACACTCACACACACACACTCACACAGACAGAAAGCAGAGAACTTCAGAGGGATGCTCCCTCTCTCTCCAGGGATAAAGTCTTCTTCCTGCCTGTCTGGTTTAAACCCTGCCGTTATCTGTGTGTGTGTGTGACGTGAGTGTGTGTAACGTTATCTTTTCCTGGATTAGCAATAATCAGCCAGTCCTGCGGCTTACAGCCCCTCAGCCAATCACCATCAGGCTGCAGGGACCAATAGAGACCATGTTGTGTGGAGGGGGGTGGAGTCTGGTTTCCTGAGCCAGCGAGGCAGTTAGACCAGGAAGCTGCTCTCCTCATTATCACACACATGCAGATTAGCCTCACTCTGCTACACTGTGACATCTATTAGCACCAAGCACATATCCTCTTTTCGCTGAGTCACCTTCCTGTTCCTGTCACATCCTGTTCCTGTCACATGTCACATCCTGTTCCTGTCACATGTCACATCCTCTACACTGAGTCACCTTGTTTTCTGTTCAAGAAGAGAGAGCTGACCTGTGAGAGGCAGGCTCCCGTCCGGCCCGGGGGGATCATGGGAAGTGTAGTTCTGTGGGGGACAGCTCCCAGAGGCTGCAGACTCCTCCTATTTGGGGTTACCTAGGATACACGGCACTGCTTACCTCCTGACACAAACACAGACGCTAACAGACAGGTGCGCTAACACACACACACACACCTGTGTGGATGTTGAGCAGGTCAGTGTGGATGCCTCTCTGTTCTCTGGTCAGGGTGTTGATGTGGAGGGCCCTGGCCTGGTCCAGCCTCTCCAGCGCCCCCTGCAGGATCACCCGGGTCCTGCGCTCCCCTCTCCTCTCGCTCTCACTCCTGGACCACAGCCCCCCACGCTCCAGCGCCCCGCATAGCTGCACACACACTCAAGTATGTGACACACACTCAAGTATGTGCCACACACACACACACAGTGAAACTCTGTCTCCTGTCCCTCTCTCCCAAACCTCCTCTCTCTTTTGCCCCCCCACCATCACCTGTGTTTTGTGGTGTGTTGCTAGGCACTGATGTTACACCATGTTGACTCTAATTAGTAGCATCAGTTACTGTGTTTTATGTTGTTGTTGTGACACACTGACTGGCGAGGGTGACACGGAGGGAGAGGAGGGGAGCAGAGGGGGAGAGAGAGGAGGGGAGCAGGAGGAGGGGGAGGAGAGGAGAGGGAGGATAGGAGAGGGAGGGGGAGAGGGAGGAGAGGGAGGAGGGGAGAGGGAGGGGAGGAGAGGGAGGGGAGAGGGAGGGAGGGGAGGAGAGGGGAGCAGAGGAGAGGGAGGAGAGGAGAGGGAGGGGAGGACGAGGAGAGGGAGGGGGAGGGGAGGAGAGGGAGGAGAGGAGAGGGAGGGATGAGCGGAGGGAGGAGAGGGAGGAGAGCGGAGGGAGGAGAGGAGGGTCTATTCCTCTTAAAGTGTGAGCATGACGTAGGTTGGGATGGAGAGAAGGATGTTGAGAAAGTTGGACAAGCTGGTGCTCAGGAGCTGGGAGGGAGAGAGAGGTAGACACACAGAGGTAGACCGAGAGAGAGAGAGAGAGAGTAGACACCACAGAGGTAGACCGAGAGAGAGAGGTAGACGAGAGAGAGAGAGGTAGACAGAGAGATGAGAGAGAGAGGTAGACAGAGAGAGAGACAGGCTCAGACACAGATGCTTATGATGTGTGTGTTTGTGTGTGTGAAATGACCTATCCTCCACCCACACTAGTGTATGAAACTACTCCCTGGGTAGCACAGACAGACTGCAGTTTTTTGCTTCAGGCTAGCCAAAGTGTGTGTGTGTGTGTGTTGCTGATCTTGTTTAACTAGCCTTGTGGGGACAGAAGTCCTTCAAGTGCCGTTTCTGGTGGGTTTTAGGTTGAGTTTGTGTCAGGGTGTGAATTACATTAAGGGTTAAGGTTAGGGTTGGGGATAATGGGATTTTCAAAGGGAGTGCATTATTGGCCCCCACTAGGGTAGTAAAACCAACCCGTGCTGGTGTGTGTGTGTGTGTGTGTGTAGGGGGGGGGGTGATAGAATGTAAGGAGGTGTACTTCCGCAGTAAACGTATTTCATCACAGAATGACATCCAGTTTATTCACATCCGTATTTATAACCCTTACTGTGTGAGCTCTCTTTACTGTTAAACCATGTTACACAACCCTGTTACATGACCCTGTTAGAGAACCCTGTTAGAGAACCAGAACCTTGATACCCAGCCCTGTTAGAGAACCGGAGGAACCCTGACAGACCCAGAACCACAGTTTGTATTCAGGGGAGTTGTTCCGGGGATGAGACCTGCATGCTAGCACCTGCTACCCCACTGAGAGAGCCCCAGAGCTCCCCTTGTCCTGGCGAGTGGCTAGATCTTGATTTACACTAGGATTTTATTCCTTTTGCTTTAGCCAACGTGTTTTCTGCCACAACACGGAATGACAATAGCAGCCCGCTTCTCTCTGCCACGTGACGGGCTTGGAGGAACACGTTCTTGGAGTAATCTCGCTAGGCTGATATAAAACCAACATTCACCGGACGTATTTCACCACTTATACACTTCCAAATTGAGAGCAGATTACTCATTAGGGTCGTGGAGTGACCTGATATGACAAGCCAATTCCGTTTCAAACACAGTTTGGACACCTGCGGGGACTCGGTGAGACCGGGAATTAGCATTTCAAATGACGATGATGAGAGGGGGAGAGAGCGTCTATCTCAGAGTTAATGTAGCTAGAAGTATTTGGTACAGTAAAACGCTCAAACTCCCACGCTTCAATTCTGCGGTTTGAGTGACCGGCTGCAGCTGAACTGGAGAGCTCTTCTGGGACAACTCGAAGCGCCTCAGCCAGGCCCGCCGCTACCTCCTACCTCCACACACCAAAGATAGACTCAACCGTCTTCTGAAATCTGAATTTGAACGTGAACTTTGGAACAAAAGACCGCCTTTAAAATCAATTATATATTATAGCCCCTTTTTACAAGCAATGTCACAGAGCTTCACATGAGGCACCTATAGTAACTTAACGTCAAGTGACGTTTTAGCGAAATGTGTAGTGTAAAATAAAAGTGATTAATGTGGGTTTAGTGGAGGTTGTATGTTCAAATCTTACCTCGGTGGACTTCCTCACGCTCTCAGGACTAGATGACACAACAACTAGGCTCCGCGCCCTGGGAGGAATGTCGCGGGGAATAACGTTTCAGTCCGACGTTTGTCAGCTGGGAATTTCCTTTAAAAATACACTTTTTAAGTGTCACTGACTTCTCCGTATGGTTTTGGTCGTGTTGGTATTCGGTGGAGTGGTCGAACTGTGTTTTTTACGAGGTTGAAGTTTTTAGGAAATAGTCTCGCTCTGTGCACTTTGAGTGAATCAGATGGTAACCCCTGGTAACGCAGTCTCGGGACAAACTATTCAGGTGGCGTCAATCACGGAGTCACCATGGGAACACCAGCAGCGGGAGGCGTGTGACAGGGGGGGGGGGGGGGGGGGGCTGGAGGACCGGGGGAAGGGAGCAGGCCTCGTACACAAGTTCATATGTATAAAACCGGCATCATTCGTTAGTTCCTAAACATCGTCTACGAGGATTGCTGCTGTGAAGCATTTACACAGTCAGGCTGAGTCACAGACACGAACACGCACTCAGAGTTCTGCACTGACACACACTATAAGCGATCTCTCTGACAAACACAGCAGATACACTCAGCTCTCATGTACAATCGATAGTGTAATCTTGGATTGGATATTTTCACTTGCTCCTCTCTCTCCTTCACCCCCCCCCCCTCATCGCTCTCCTTCTCTCCTCTCTCTCCTCTCTCTCCTTTCACCCCCCCCCTCATCGCTCTCCTTCTCTCCTCTATCTCCTCTCTCCTATTATCTCTGTCTTTATCTCTCTCCTCTATCTCTCCTCTCTCTCTTATCTCTCTCATATGGATCTCACAGAAAGACGTCTGTTTTTAGCAGCTGCCTCCAGCAGTGGCACTGACCTTCCTCTCTCTCAGCACCGAGAACATCTGAGAACATCGTAACATCTCTCTGGTTACCAGTGTAGAACATGAGTCCAGCTCTCTGGTTCTGAGGGAAGGAGGGAAGGCGATGGGAAGGAGAGAAGAGAGGAGGAAAGGAGAGAGGAAGTAGGAGGAGAGAGAGAG
>CM042859.1:599147-628352 GCA_023658055.1 Thaleichthys pacificus
TCTTTTGGAGGATATGTTGATTAAAGGGGTTACAGTTATTTTCTTATCTGCACATGTTTAGTAAGAATGTGTTTTTTATTGAGGGAATGCTTGCTTAAGTTAATGTTTGAATTTTATTTTTTCTTAATTAACTGTTTGGGTTTATGGTATTCTAAATCAAAAAAAGAGTGGAATTGTCGTGGAAATTTAGAATACAGTTATAATGTATGTGTTTTATATATAAGGAATGTGTTTCAAGAGAAGTTTAAAGTTGGTTAAGAAGCTTGATACAGTGAATGTTGATTCAGCTCATTTGGTAGAGAGGCCATTTGCAGTTTACGACACCTAACTAGGAGACGGGAACTCTAGAGAACTAGGAGAGTTCTTGCCACCTGGGGCAGGTGTCGACAGTTGTTCTAAAAGACAATGTAGATTCAACTGTATTGTTATTGAGATAAGATAGATATGTAGCAGCTCTGACCTTTTGGCCAAAGGAGATTGTGTCCTGTGTCCTGTTTGTGTATAATTAAAAGGGTATTTTATTATCCTCATCTAGAGAGGGAGCTGGGACATCAAAGAACTGTGGGACACTTGGTATGGAGTCAAACTGTCACTGAGCAGGGCTGACCAATCACAGAGTTTGCTACATTGAGCGATTGACCATCAGAAGAACCATTTGTTCTAAGTTTATATAAGGCAGCGTTTTAGAGTTGGGCTTCATCACTCTTACGAACGACTTGTGGCTAGCACCCCGTGCGTAATGACTGATCCAGAGTACTCTGTTAATTCTTGATTTGTACAAACTAAATAAGTTTTATTGAAACCGCCATCATGACTCTTCAAATCTACACAGTGCCACTAGAATTCTTCCATTGCAGGGGTTAGCATGTGTGTTTTGGAAGAAATTAGTAAAGGGGAAATTAGCAAAGGGGTTAGTATGTGTGTTTTGCATGAAATTACCAAAGGGGTTAGTATGTGTGTTTTTGATGAAATGACCAAAGGGGTTAGCATGTGTGTTTTGTATGAAATGACCAAAGGGGTTAGCATGTGTGTTTTGGATTAAATGACCAAAGGGGTTAATATGTGTGTTTTGGAAGAAATTAGCAAAGGGGAAATTACCAAAGGGGTTAGTATGTGTGTTTTGCATGAAATTACCAAAGGGGTTAGTATGTGTGTTTTTGATGAAATTAGCAAAGGGAAAATTTGCAAAGGGGTTAGTATGTGTGTTTTTGATGAAATTAGCAAAGGGGTTAGTATGTGTGTTTTGGAAGAAATTAGCAAAGGGGTTAGTATGTGTGTTTTGTATGAAATGACCAAAGGGGTTAGCATGTGTGTTTTGGATTAAATGACCAAAGGGGTTAATATGTGTGTTTTGGAAGAAATTAGCAAAGGGGAAATTACCAAAGGGGTTAGTATGTGTGTTTTGCATGAAATTACCAAAGGGGTTAGTATGTGTGTTTTTGATGAAATTAGCAAAGGGGTTAGTATGTGTGTTTTGGAAGAAATTAGCAAAGGGGTTAGTATGTGTGTTTTGTATGAAATGACCAAAGGGGTTAGCATGTGTGTTTTGGATTAAATGACCAAAGGGGTTAATATGTGTGTTTTGGAAGAAATTAGCAAAGGGGAAATTACCAAAGGGGTTAGTATGTGTGTTTTGCATGAAATTACCAAAGGGGTTAGTATGTGTGTTTTTGATGAAATTAGCAAAGGGAAAATTTGCAAAGGGGTTAGTATGTGTGTTTTTGATGAAATTAGCAAAGGGGTTAGTATGTGTGTTTTGGAAGAAATTAGCAAAGGGGTTAGTATGTGTGTTTTGGATGACATGACCAAAGGGGTTAGCATGTGTGTTTTGGATTAAATGACCAAAGGGGTTAATATGTGTGTTTTTGATGAAATTGGCAAAGGGGAAATTACTAAAGGGGTTAGCATGTGTGTTTTTGATGAAATGACCAAAGGGGTTAGCATGTGTGTTTTTGATGAAATTAGCAATGAAATTGTACAAACTAAATACATTTTATTGAAACCGCCATCATGACTCTTCAAATCTACACAGTGCCACTAGAATTCTTCCATTGCAGGGGTTAGCATGTGTGTTTTGGAAGAAATTAGTAAAGGGGAAATTAGCAAAGGGGTTAGTATGTGTGTTTTGCATGAAATTACCAAAGGGGTTAGTATGTGTGTTTTTGATGAAATGACCAAAGGGGTTAGCATGTGTGTTTTGTATGAAATGACCAAAGGGGTTAGCATGTGTGTTTTGGATTAAATGACCAAAGGGGTTAATATGTGTGTTTTGGAAGAAATTAGCAAAGGGGAAATTACCAAAGGGGTTAGTATGTGTGTTTTTGATGAAATTAGCAAAGGGAAAATTAGCAAAGGGGTTAGTATGTGTGTTTTTGATGAAATTAGCAAAGGGGTTAGTATGTGTGTTTTGGAAGAAATTAGCAAAGGGGTTAGTATGTGTGTTTTGGATGACATGACCAAAGGGGTTAGCATGTGTGTTTTGGATTAAATGACCAAAGGGGTTAATATGTGTGTTTTTGATGAAATTAGCAAAGGGGAAATTACTAAAGGGGTTAGCATGTGTGTTTTTGATGAAATGACCAAAGGGGTTAGCATGTGTGTTTTTGATGAAATGACCAAAGGGGTTACCATGTGTGTTTTGGATGAAATGACCAAAGGGGTTAGCATGTGTGTTTTTGATGAAATGACCAAAGGGGTTACCATGTGTGTTTTGGATTAAATAACCAAAGGGGTTAGTATGTGTGTTTTGCATGAAATTACCAAAGGGGTTAGTATGTGTGTTTTTGATTAAATGACCAAAGGGGTTTTGTTTTCTATGACCTCTTTAAAGGGGGGGTTAATAAAAAGTGTCCCCCCCCCCCCTACCCCGACATGAAGGGGAAGTGGGGATCAGGTTGGAGATCTGTGCTTTCAAAACCGAATGGGCGCTAAAGGGATCCACAGCATGGAATGTGTTGATTTCATTTGCATCACCGCCATCTCCTGGTGAGATTGACACAGTCATTTCAGTTTACATTTTTCCTTCATTGACAACATTGTCACTATGGAGGTGGATAAGGTAAGACGGGACTACACACATTTCCAACATCAATCTGTGGAAAATACAGTTTCTCACTATAGTGTTTTTATAGGTCATGTCTGACATCTTCAAAATGAGACACATGGATGCACTTGTTTTTAAAGCTTTCAGTTTATTGAGAAGTACTCATATGGATAACACACAAGTCCATTTGATAGTAAGCTTATTACAGACAGTTAGTGGTAGCTACAGATTTTCACCATCTGATTGAATGACCTGGCTCACACCTTGTCCAATGACATACGAACAGGAACCACTCAACCACCCAATCAGAACCCACATTTGCTTGAAGAAGAACCAATCGCCTCGCGCACACATCCCTGTTCAGTTCCGACATCATAGGATGCTGGCCCATGCATATAATGTATATTGTAAAAATATAGCATTTGGAATAAATACTAAATATATTTAAGAGCAAATGTCAGACAATACCAGATATATTTATTTTCACAATACTGTATGTACAGGTGTCCAGATACTTTATCCCAATAAAAGCGTCCTGATCTTCTGTTGTGCTACTCTCAGACACTTAAGTTGTGGTTCGTGAGAAACAGAAGCGCCACTCGTCCTCGTACAGCCGGTACAGGAAGTACAGCCCAGTACAGGAAGTACAGCCGGTACAGACAGTACAGCCCAGGACATCGATCGTAAGAGAACTCACACAGCCAACTCAGGTTGTATTTGGGAAAGGCAGGTAGTATGTCTATTGTATGTAAGAGTACAATCCTCAACCAGAGGCGTCTCCATACCACAGAAGAAGAGCGGCACCTCTACCGATCCTGGCGGCCATCTTTATTGTCCTAATCCGCCTCCTCTACTGTGCCTACAGGAAGTCCTACAGTACTGTGACAGGAAGTCCTACAGTACTGTGACAGGAAGTCCTACAGTACTGTGACAGGAAGTCCTACAGTACTGATTGACAGGAAGTCCTACAGTACTGTGACAGGAAGTCCTACAGTACTGTGACAGGAAGTCCTACTGAACTGATTAACAGGAAGTACTACAGTACTGTGACAGGAGTCCTACTGACTGTACAGGAAGTCCTACAGTACTGTGACAGGAAGTCCTACAGTACTGATTGACAGGAAGTCCTACAGTACTGATTGACAGGAAGTCCTACAGTACTGTGACAGGAAGTCCTACAGTACTGTGACAGGAAGTCCTACTGAACTGATTAACAGGAAGTCCTACAGTACTGTGACAGGAAGTCCTACAGTACTGTGACAGGAAGTCCTACTGAAATGATTAACAGGAAGTCCTACAGTACTGATTGACAGGAAGTCCTACAGTACTGATTGACAGGAAGTCCTACTGAACTGATTAACAGGAAGTCCTACTGAACTGATTAACAGGAAGTCCTATAGTACTGTGACAGGAAGTCCTACTGAAGTCCTGCACACTTGGCATCAACTTCCTTCTGGAAACACGCAGGTGTATCTGAATGTCCACACAGCCCCACATTCTTTGTGCATTATGTAGCCGTAAGTTGCATACACGGTTTGGGTTTAGGAACGCACAAGCAGGCAGACAAGATACATTACATCGGATAGAGAGAGAGATAAAGAGATTGTACATTGTTAAATATGGAACAGTATTAGAACACACTGTTGTAGTAGCTTCAGGGGAATAAACAGAGTGTGTTACTGGTGTGCTGTGTCTGTCTGTCCAAACGTCATATCGGAAGACATCCAGGTCAAAGGTTAACATCCAGGTCAAAGGTTAACATCCAGGTCAAAGGTTGAGCTCCGCTGAGCAGAGGACAGATATGTTCACACTATGACACAACGTACACGAGTTAAGCAAAGTGCAACACAATATAAATAAACTGAGTGAGTGTGATTGATAATAATCTGTGACCACAACATTCAGACTTCAATGGTTTCAGAAATGGCTTACGTCCAAATATAAAACAATAATACAAATGACAATGGTATAAAATGCAAAACAAACCACATCTACAAAGTAAAAAATTAAAACAAAATGGCAGATTGTTGAAGGTAGACCATGTGCTTTAAGATTTTGCCTGAAGAGTTTTTCGTTATCTGAAAGCAGCTTCCCTTTTTGTTGTTTGGGTCACTTGACCTCCAGGCCCCTCCCCCATCCTCTTGTCAATCATTTCCGTCGCCACGGCGCCCCCTGTGATTGACGCCACACTTGGGACATTGTAACTCCCGCGGAATGATGGCAGAATGTGAAGAATGTCGATTATTTTTTCTCCGGGTTTTGGTAGCCCTAGTCCGGTAGGCCTATGGGTTCCTCTCTGAAGACAGCCTGGCAGCGAGGTGAATACAGCCATTGTTTTCTTGGGGTGGAGGGGGGAGGAGGGCAGGGGGGGACAGGCTCACAGGGGGGCTGTGGTGGAGGGGGGAGGAGGGCAGGGGGGGACAGGCTCACAGGGGGGCTGTGGTGGAGGGGGTCGGAGGGCAGGGGGGGGGGACAGGCTCACAGGGGGGCTGTGGTGGAGGGGGTCGGAGGGCAGGGGGGGACAGGCTCACAGGGGGGCTGTGGTGGAGGGGGGAGGAGGGCAGGGGGGGACTGGCTCACAGGGGGGCTGTGGTGGAGGGGGGAGGAGGGCAGGGGGGGGTGGGGGACTGGCTCACAGGGGGGCTGTGGTGGAGGGGGGAGGAGGGCAGGGGGGGGGGGACTGGCTCACAGGGGGGCTGTGGTGGAGGGGGGAGGAGGGCAGGGGGGGGGGGACTGGCTCACAGGGGGGCTGTGGTGGAGGGGGGAGGAGGGCAGGGGGGGGTGGGGGACTGGCTCACAGGGGGGCTGTGGTGGAGGGGGGAGGAGGGCAGGGGGGGGGGGGACTGGCTCACAGGGGGGCTGTGGTGGAGGGGGGAGGAGGGCAGGGGGGGGGGGGGAGACAGGCTCACAGGGGGGCTGTGGTGGCAGGGGGGTCGGAGGCCCTGGCAGCGGAATGAGCCCTCAGCAGGTCAACTATCTCACCGTGGGAGGCCTGGACAGCCACCGACCAAGCAGTCTGCCCATTCTGGAGAGAGAGAGGGAGAGAGAGAGAGAGAGAGGGGGAGAGAGGGAGAGAGGAGAGGGAGAGAGAGAGGAGAGGGAGAGAGAGGGAGGGGGAGAGAGGAAAGAGAAGAGAGGAGAGGGAGAGAGAGAGGGAGAGAGAGGGAGAGAGAGAGAGGAAGAGAGGAAAGAGAGGAGAGGGAGAGAGAGAGAGAGAGGAGAGGGAGAAAGAGGGAGAGAGAGAGAGGAAAGAGAAGAGAAGAGAGGAGAGGGAGAGAGGAGAGAGAGAGAGAGAGAGAGAGAGGAGAGGGAGAGAGCAAGAGGAAAGAGAAGAGAGGAGAGAGAGAGAGGAAAGAGAAGAGAGGAGAGAGAGAGAGGAGAGAGAGAGAGAGGGGGAGAGAGAGAGAGAGGGAGAGAGAGAGAGAGGGAGAGAGAGGAAAGAGAAGAGAGGAGAGAGAGGTAATGAAAGAGTGAGAGAGAGATGGGAAGAGAAAGGGGGAGGGGATGAGATGTGGAAAGAGAATGTTTTCACTCAGTTATGTTTTTCAACACGACATGAGGAGAGTTGGAAAAGGTAGGAGACAGTAAATATCTAAACAACAACAGCTAATAGTGAGTTCTTCAACACAGGCTATTTAATATGGAAGCAAATCGTTACCAAAATTCAAATGCAAATGCATTTCCAGAAATGCATTTGCATTTTAAGAATGTGGCTGCATTATTTGACTCATAAATGAAATTAGTATTCAATCATCCTATTTGCATTTTAATTTTCTTCTTCAAGAGTGCTCAATCTTTCACTTAATTAAAATGAAAAAGAAATAGACATTTGAGATTTAATTTTCAAAATATGCCCCAGCAAATAGATACCAAAATTCAATTTGAAATGTAAAATTTGAAAATGAAAATGCATTTCTGGAAATGCATTTTCATTTTAAGAACGTGGCTGCAAAATCGTGACCACAATTCAAATTCAAATGCATTTCCCGAAATGCATTTTCATTTTCAAGAACGTGGCTGCAAAATCGTGACCACAATTCAAATGAAAATGCATTTCCAGAAATGCATTTTCATTTTAAGAACGTGGCTGCAAAATCGTGACCACAATTCAAATGAAAATGCATTTCCAGAAATGCATTTTCATTTTAAGAACATGGCTGCAAAATCGTGACCACAATTCAAATGAAAATGCATTTCCAGAAATGCAAAATGAAGGGAAAAACATTCTGAGCGGCGCAGCAGAGTGACGTCAGTAGCCGCTCTTCTTCAGCTCCCTGCTGACCGAGCTACCCATCTTGTTCGGTAGGGGGCGGTGTGCACATCTGCATTGCATTACATTCAGTGCTTGAAGTGGAGAAAAAAACGTGCCGGTACTCTCTTGCATTGGCAAATCATTATGAAATTTGAGATTTCTACAGTGAAAAACAAAACTTGGATTGCTGGTACAACAACAATTTATTGTTAGCCTATTTATTAACAACATATACACAGCCTCGGGAACATATTTTATCAGGGGGGTGGCTTAATGTTGCGGGGCGGCAGGGACAGACTGGGAGTAAAAATAGGCCCTGGATTTTTATCCAGACCAGCCCACCAGAACCGGCCCCCGTATAGCTACGCTACCACAGCTGCCTGCTAATGCATGCATAGTCTGTGTTTGATTTGATGCTAGTTCGGGAGTTTGATAGGCCTACTTAAAGGCCAAAAAAGTTTGCCTTTATTTGAGCGCAAAATAGTTTTGGGAGTTTTATGTAAAATAAACAGCCGTTTTTTCAATTGACAAAACCATAGTGAATGTGATGTATTTTTGTCTCTTAATTTTTCAGCCCCATCTTTAAGTTTCTTAGCCTGGTTTTCCATCGTTATATTGTTACTATAGCTAGCTTTCGATGTGTCAGTCCCACTGTTGTGTGTGACTATAGACTACGACAGTGACACCCGAAGTGCGTTCCTTCCAGTTTAGGCCTATTCCATAATTTTGTTTGATTGCTGTCACGGCAGAAAATCCCGCTTGATGTTGGAAATGGAAGCAGGGTTTTCAGTGCTTTAGTGGCGATCTCAGGATAGCCTTCATCCATAACACCGATAGAGTTGTTGTCTCAAACAGGCTTCATTGAGTGGTAACTATCACTTGTCATGTGTCAAGAGGAAGAGACGCGCATGATGCCGCTCAATAAAGCCCACAAACTTGCTAAAAAATGAGTAAACACACGTCTTTGCAGAGCTTTTTTGCTCAGGTGAAAAGGCCCGCAGAGAAGGAGAGAATCATTTTTCAGAATAAAACGTCTTTCAGACTCTGATAATCAATTAAAAGGAAATAATGTTATTAATTCGTTTTTGTGCGGCCCGGTACAAAATGACCCACGGACCGGTACCGGTCCGCGGACCGGTGGGCACCGGTTGGGGAACGCTGCTCTAAAGACCCGGCAATTCAATCAATTTCCCGGCACATTTGCAATGTAATGCAATGCAGATGTGCACACCGCCCCCCTACCGAACAAGATGAGTAGCTCGGTCAGCAGGGAGCTGAAGAAGAGCGGCTACTGACGTCACTCTGCTGCGCCGCTCAGAATGTTTTTCCCTTCATTTTGCATTTCTGGAAATGCATTTTTCATTTGAATTGTGGTCACAATTTTGCAGCCATGTTCTTAAAATGAAAATGCATTTCTGGAAATGCATTTTCATTTGAATTGTGGTCACGATTTTGCAGCCACGTTCTTAAAATGAAAATGCATTTCTGGAAATGCATTTTCATTTGAATTGTGGTCACGATTTGCAGCCACGTTCTTAAAATGAAAATGCATTTCCAGAAATGCATTTTCATTTTCAAATTTTACATTTCAAATTGAATTTTGGTATCTATTTGCTGGGGCATATTTTGAAAATTAAATCTCAAATGTCTATTTCTTTTTCATTTTAATTAAGTGAAAGATTGAGCACTCTTGAAAAAGAAAATTAAAATGCAAATAGGATGATTGAATACTAATTTCATTTATGAGTCAAATAATGCAGCCACATTCTTAAAATGCAAATGCATTTCTGGAAATGCATTTGCATTTGAATTTTGGTAACGATTTGCTTCCATAATTTAAGTGTCCTGTACACGCCTACGGAAAAAAACAACGCACTTACTACTTGTCACCAGATGGTGGCAGTGTTGTGTTGTTTTAAATCCTGAACTGAGAGTGTGTTTGTGTGTCACCTTATCGGTGAGGCCGGCGTGACAGAGCCCAGACTCCAGCAGCAGGCGTGAGATCTCGGTGTGCCCGTGTTCGGAGGCACACAGAAGGGCGGTCGACCCGCTGCGGTCCTGGATGTTCACGTCCACCTGGCAGGTCAGCAGCAGGCGCACCATGGCGATACGCCCGTGACTAACCGCTAGCATGAGCGCCGTCTGACCCGACTACAGAGAGAGAGGGGGGGGGGGGGGTAGAGAGAGAGAGAGAGGGAGAGAGGGAGAGGGGGGGGGGAGAGAGAGGGAGAGACAGAGTTAAGAATTCATAAATAAAGAGATGGTACAGTACTGTAGGTAACCATGTTCTAAGAGTTAGAACATGCAAGTGTTTGTGTGTGTGTATATGTGTGTGTGTGTGTGTGTGTGTGCACCTGTCCAGCCCTGGTGTTGATGTCCCCCTGCCTCAGCAGCTGCAGAGCCACCTCCATGTCCTCCGAGCCGTCAGCAGCCGTCAGACACGCCAGCATCACCGCCGTGTAGCCCGCCTTGTTCTGGATGTTCACCTCACACAAGCCTGCAGGGCACACACACACACACACACACACATATATACACACACAGTTAAAGTATAGAGTTATATAGAGTTTTAGTAGAGATTCCCTTCTCCTGTTCAGAAGAGAGAGGTGTGTATGGTGTGTGTACGGAGTGTGTCGTTCCCACCTGTGTCCAGCAGCAGTTTGACGACGGGGAAGTTGCCGTGGGAGACGCTGTAGTGCAGGGCCGTGTTCCCGTTGCCGTCCGTCAGGTTGACGATGTAGCGCAGGAGCGTCGGCGTGGCAACGCCCACCTCTCGGAGGTAGAGGGTGACGGTGTGGGCCTGGGACTCCTTCTGGCTGGACACACGGAACCACTCCTGGTACAGCACCAGCAGAACCTGCCTCTGGGGGGACGCCACACACACACAGGCATACCACACACACACACACACACACAGGCATACCACACACACACACACACACACAGGCATACCACACACACACACACACACACACAGGCATACCACACACACACACACACACACAGGCATACCACACACACACACACACACAGGCATACCACACACACACACACAGGCATACCACACACACACACACATACACACACAGGCATACCACACACACACACACACACACACAGGCATACCACACACACACACACACACACAGGCATACCACACACACACACACACACACACACACACAGGCATACCACACACACACACACACACACACAGGCATACCACACACACACACACACACACACAGGCATACCACACACACACACACACACACACACACACAGGCATACCACACACACACACACACACAGGCATACCACACACACACACACAGGCATACCACACACACACACACACACACACACAGGCATACCACACACACACACACACACACACAGGCATACCACACACACACACACACACAGGCATACCACACACACACACACACACACACACAGGCATACCACACACACACACACACACACAGGCATACCACACACACACACACACAGGCATACCACACACACACACACACACACAGGCATACCACACACACACACACACAGGCATACCACACACACACACACAGGGATCAGCTTATCGCACAGCCAGTACACATACAGTACCGTGTGTGAGTGTGTGGTGTGTGTGTGTGGTGTGTGTGTGTGTGTGTGTGTGGGAGGGGGCTTTCTCACCATCTCTTTGTCAGGAGAGGACACTGCCGTCATGTGATCTTTGATGTAGTGACACGCCTCCATGAAGCCCTTATCCACCGTCACCCTGGAGACACACACACACACACACATTTTAAACATGCACTCTCTATGCAGCAGACACGTTGATGACATCGTTGATGACATGGTCCAGTGAGACTCTGACAGCATCTCAGCTAGCGCACGGCTCAGCTTGGTGTGTGTTTTGCTTCTGTTGGCTGTTTACCTGCTCACATGCTTTCTTAAACTCAACCTCAAGGTATCCTGCTGCAGGCTGCAGAAACACACTAGCCTACGGGAACACTGCCGTCCGAAGAGACTTGCTGGGCTCATATTAAAGCATCACTCTGCACTCTGTCTCAAAGCATCGCTCATAATGCCCTGGGCCTGCAGCTGGTCTCAGACAAAGGCCTGGATTGTGTTCAACGATAATGACACGCGATCACACACACACACAGGTAGGAGACACACACACACACTGCAGAGGAGACACACACACACACTGCAGAGGAGACACACACACAGGTAGGAGAGAGTACCTTCCTGAGATGTATTGGGAGTATTTATCACCTGGATGAGCTGCTGATACTACCCCCCTTGTGAGCTCAGTCTCCCTCCTCCCCTCCCCTCCTCCCCTCCCTCCTCCCCCTGTCCTCCCCTCCCTCCTCCCCTCCCTCCTCCCCCTCCCTCCCTCCTCCCCCTGTCCTCCCCTCCCTCCTCCCCCTCCCTCCCTCCTCCCTCCCTCCTCCCTCCCTCCTCCATGTCTCACCCTGTGGCCTGCTCTGCCTGGAGCCCCTGGCTGGTCTCCGGATCCCGGGACTCTCCCTGGCTCCCGGCCTCGACTCCTCCGTCCTGGGCCCCAGGATCGGAGGCCTCTCCCTGGGCCCCAGGATGGGAGGCCTCTCCCTGGGTCTCCTGGTCGGTCTGAGCCTGTTCCTGCTGCTCCTCTCCTGGCTCCTGCTCCTCTGGGTCTGAGCTGTCCACCTCCACCTCCTCCTGCACCTCCTCCTCCTGCTCCTTGTCCTCCTTATCCTCCCCGCTCGACTCCTCCTCGCTGGAGGTGGATTCATACCTGGACACACACACACACACACACATACACACCGTTAATGGCACAGCGGCTGCTTAAAACAACATTGGTGTGTTGGGTCAGGGCCGTTCAGCCAATCAGAGCACACATGACCAGCATTGAAGAAGTTGCACCAGAACCTCGAAGCCAAACATCAGAAAGACTCTGTGAAAATACAGCCTTGTTCAGCCAAGGTTAATGAGCGAGGTTGTGTTCAGCATGTCAGGAATGCTTAATGATACTGGCCGGTGTGTGTGTTTCCTAGGCGTGTCACTAATAGCCCTCTATAGGGTCCTTGATCAGATAGAGATCCTTTACAACACTGCTGCTTCATGGATGTTTGTGGACCAATCAGGGGCCGCAGAGTACCCAGAATTCCAGAGGGCTGAGGCCTTGTGTGTCAGGGCTGCTGGGGGTTTGTCAACAGAGATGAAGGGAGGCATGCATGAAGGGTCTGAGCAGGGAAGGCAAACACACAAACCACTTCCTGGGAGGTAGAATGTGGCCTTCATGGACATGAAGGTAACAACATTGAGAGAGAGAACAGGTTCATGGTTAAAAAGACTCTGGGGAAAGTTGAAGTACTGACGACACTACACTGGATTAGTTTTTTTCTTTCCATCTTTCAAAAGTGTTTTCCCAAACTTTTAGTCCAAAATATTTATTCTACCTTTCTAAACTTTTTTGTAAGAAGTAGAAAGTACAGATATTTGTTAAAAGTAAGGAGTGAAAGTGAGTGTGTGAGTGTGTGTATGTGTGAGTGTGTGTGCAGTGGTACACCACAACACTGCTCCTGTCTAGCGGGGAGAGAAACACAGAAGAAGAAGGATGCTTCACCCTCCGTTAACGCCGACAAACTTGAGGTTCTTCTTGGCTCCGGTGCTCCCCTGCTTCGCAGCCCCCTCGTTCTTCTTCATGATGGATTTGAGACCTGCGGGGGGAGAGAGAGTCGTCATGTCCCCTGGGCGCACTATGTCCGCTCCACTCGCTTGGAGAAAGCAACCACACACTCACATAATGTACCGTAGCGCCAGCAAGACGCTGCAATATCACACCGAGCCCAGCATGTGAATGATGCTGAACCAACCCACAACGTTGTCTGGGGCTCTCTAAGTGGTGCTGCTCTCCTAAATGAAGACAGACCAACCCTATAAGCACCACAGTGCTCGTTAAGAATAGCAAGAGTGATGTTTACCCCAGCTTGGATCTAGACGTTTCCCCACAGACACTCTGGCTATTAGCAACGCAGCCCAGTTCGAGTGTGTGTGTGTGTGTGTGTGCGACACAGTGACGTGAGACAACAACATTGGATTGCGTCAACTGGAACGGCTGTCATTAATCTACATGTAACTAAGTATTAAATAATGTTCTGAGGTGATAAGGACAGGGGGAGGGGTGTGTGTGGGGTGGTTGTCTAGGTGACAGCTATTATGACGGATGAGAGGGGGGAGGGGGGCCTGGTAGTAGTGGATTGGGTTTCCAGTGCTCTGTTTGTCTCAGGATGTTTTGGGAGTGTGGTAATTCGAGACAGACCTTTCCTCAAATGTCGCTCTCTCAAAATATAATACTGGAATAGAGAGGTTGGTGAGTCAGAATCGCTCTCACACACACACACACACACACACATTTGTATTCTTTCCCACTGAATGTATGGGGGCTGTGTGGCTGGGGTTAGCTTGGAGAAAGACATGCATTTTTGATCGCTTTTTGGAGGTCGTCCAATAATGTCATTTAGACATTTAGCCGTGCAACATGTGTTCCACCTCAGGCTGTTGTAAACCAACGGGCGTCGCAGACAGACCGGCCTCTGGCCTGCATCAGGGCCAGAGCGAGCTCAGCGCTGAGACACCCCTGTGAGCCGTGACACACCACACACACACGGCAACACGCACACACACACGCCAAGACAAGAGAGATGGCTGGTAGACCGACAGGCATCATGGACATAAAAGGGCTGCAGATTAAGGCTTATAGAATGATCTCATTTCGGTAAATAAAGCTAGAGAGGCAAGGCAGTCTGTCAAGTATATGAGAGCTGAAGTGAGTGGGAATGGAACCCTCAATGGGGTCGAATATTTTGGATTTCGTCAGCTAATCCTAAGCGTCAAATCCTAAACGCCGGCTTCAAAGATGGACTCAATTAGCACTCACATTTCTAAAAGCACATTTCCCAGCCGGAACCCCCCTGCGGTGCGGGGTGGAGGACCGGAGCGACGGGCTATCCTGCCGGGACACAGGTGTGCGGCAGAATGTTGAATGTGAAAGGTGAGATAAGGTAGACTGGATAGCACCTACCTTGTTGCTTGCTGGCTGCTGCCTTCTGCCCAGGGGAGTAGAATGCAGACAGGGCACTGAGGGAGCTGACCAGCTGGTTCTGGATGGAGCTCATCTTGGAAGGCCCAGACTTCCCGGCTGGTTTACCCGCCGGCTTGGCTGTAGCTTTGGCGGTCGGCTTGGCCGCCGGTTTCTGGACGCTGGGGCCGTCCTGCTGCTGCTGTGGGGGCCCCTGCTGCCCCCCGCTGCCCAGCTGAGCCCACTGCTCGTTCAGGAGCCCCGTCAGACGAGTCACCACCTGACCCAGGGCCGCCGGGGACGTCGGGCTCTCCCCGGACCCCCTGCGGGGAGGCTGGGAGGGGGAGGCCTCGCTGGACCCCCTGCGGGGAGGCTGGGAGGGGGAGGCCTCGCTGGAGCCTCGAGGAGGAGGCTGGGAGGCCTCGCTGGAGCTCCGAGGAGGAGGCTGGGAGGGGGAGGCCTCGCTGGAGCTCTGAGGAGGAGGCTGGGAGGGGGAGGCCTCACTGGAGCCTCGAGGAGGAGGCTGGGAGGGGGAGGCCTCGCTGGAGCTCTCGAGGAGGAGGCTGGGAGGAGGAGGCCTCGCTGGAGCTCTGAGGAGGAGGCTGAGGAGGAGGCTGGGAGGAGGAGGCCTCGCTGGAGCTCTGAGGAGGAGGCTGGGAGGGGGAGGCCTTGCTTGGAGCTCTGAGGAGGAGGCTGGGAGGGGGAGGCCTTGCTGGAGCTCTGAGGAGGAGGCTGGGAGGACGAGGCCTCGCTGGAGCTCTGAGGAGGAGGCTGGGAGGACGAGGCCTCGCTGGAGCCTCGAGGAGGAGGCTCGGGCTGGGCTCTGAGCTTGGCTGGGGGCTGGACCGGGGAGTGCTCTGGATCTTCCAGCGGGGGTTGAGTTTGGCCAGTGGCAGGGATGTGGCGTGGCGGCCTCTTTGGGGCTGAAGACTCTGTGGCCTCACCCACCGGGGCCTCAACCCACCGGGGCCTCACTTTCTGGGCAACTTTCTCAACTTTACTTTCTGTGGTCTCATTCTCTAGAACTTTACTTTCTGGGGTCTCACTCTCTTGAACTTTATTTCTGTGGTCTCTCTCTCTAGAACTGCACTCTCTAAGGTCTCATTCTCTACAACCTTACTTTCAAGGATCACACTTTCTGGGACCACATTTACAGGGGCCTCACCTGCTGTCCCTGCACTCTCAGAGGCCACGGCTGCCCTAACCCTAACCCTAACGGCTGCTCTCCCAACCTCATGCTCTTCAACCACGGCTGCTCTCCCAACCTCATGCTCTTCAACCACGGCTGCTCTCCCAACCTCATGCTCTTCAACCACAGCTGCTCTCACAACCTCATTCTCTTCAACCACGGCTGCTCTCACAACCTCATGCTCTTCAACCACAGGCTGCTCTCACAACCTCATGCTCTTCAACCACAGCTGCTCTCACAACCTCATGCTCTTCAACCACAGTCTCCACTACCATGTTCTGCTCTTCAACCACAGTCTCCACTACCATGTTCTGCTCTTCAACCACAGTCTCCACTACCATGTTCTGCTCTTCAACCACAGTCTCCACTACCATGTTCTGCTCTTCAACCACAGTCTCCACTACCATGTTCTGCTCTTCAACCACAGTCTCCACTACCATGTTCTGCTCTTCAACCACAGTGTCCACTACTACGTTCTCCCTGACCACACTTTCTACGACCACATGCTCAGTGACGGTTATCTCTCTAACCTCCATTTCAGCGACCACATTTTCTTCAGGCGCTGAGCTTTCAGTCAGGGCAACATCCGTCACGAGATTATCCACCTTCTCAAACACACTCTCCACTCTTTCCCTGACCACGCTTTCCATGACCACGGTTTCCATGACCACGCTTTCCATGACCACGGTTTCCATGACCACGGTTTCCATGACCACGCTTTCCGTCAGGAAGGTTCCGGTTATCATCCCCCCAAACTCCACACTTCCCCCGGCATGGTTGGTCTCTCTGTCTTGTCTATCCGTGACGGTCTCAGTCTGCTGGTCTGCCCTCGCCACTCCCTCGGTTTCAGTCACCTGGTCCACCGTGTCCACTCTCTCCGTCACCGTCCCTCGCTCCACGCTGTTCGCCCTCCGTCTCACGGGACGCAAGCCTGGCGAGTTCGTCTCCGTCTCCGTCACCTGGTCCACCCTGGCGGGGGCCTGTGTCTCGGTCACCTGGTCCACCCTGGCGGGGGCCTGAGTCTCAGTCACCTGGTCCGCAGTGTCCACCCTCTCAGTCTCCGTCCCCCGGTCCACGCTGTTGGCCCTGTGTCTCCGCTCACGGCCGCCCGCCACGTCCACCAGCTGGTCTTGGGCGTCGTGTCCCTCCGTGTCTGTCCCCGCGCTGGCGTCTCTCTCCTGGGGTATACACACCTCTATCATCGCCATGTCCGTCCCCTGGTCCACTGTCCCTGCGCTCTCCGTCTCCGTCTCCTGATTGGCTAGATCCACCTTCTCGGTCTCGGTCTCCCGGTCCACGCTCTCTCTCCGGCCCCGCCCCGGCTCCGGGGGCACCTCGTCGGCCGCGCCCTCCCTCAGCAGCAGGATCCTCTCCTCCTTCAGTCGGTTCTCCTCCACCTGTTCTCTCAGGAGAACGTTGGTTCTGTCCAGATCGTGGCTAGCCAGGGTTAGCTTCGCCTCAAGGGCTGTTAGCTTAGCCTGAAGCTGTTGGACGCTAGCGAGGTCCTCGTCGCTGCACGCCTGGGCTCTGCTCGCGCCCGCTCCGTCCGGCCGCTGCTGACGTCAGGCTCCCTGTAGCGTCTGCAGCTCCCGGTACGACTCTGTCCCCTGAAAGCGTTCCTGCCGCGGCCTCCAAAGTGCTCTCTTCTCTCTGTCGGTCTGACGGCTGTGCTAAAAGCCTGCCTGTGTCCGCGTGTGTGATGGATCTGCTGTGGGACTCCTGGTGTTTCCCCGCCATGCCGCGTCGATCCTCCGCTGGAGGCTGCTTCTCTGACACACCTCCTGTGGAGGTCGACTGTGGGGCTGCAGCCCCCCGTGGCTGGATGTCTAATGCAAGACCGGTGGTTTTGGTTAGGAGAGGGGAGGCTGCTTGGGCCTGGGCCTGGGCCTTGGTCTGGGCCTGGTTCTGGGCCTGGGCCTGGGTCTGGGCCTTGGTCTGGGCCTGGGCCTTGGTCTGGTTCTGGGCCTGTAGCCTCAATAACAGCTTCTCTCTCTCTTCCCTCAACGAGCAGATCTGGGCTTTGAGTTCCGGGATGGTTCTGACCTGTTCCTCCAGCTCCCTCACCCTCTTGAGGGCCACAGTGATCTGCTGGTGCAGCCCGGTGCGGTCCTGGGGCACGCGTCTGTCCAGCACGTCCGCGGGGCGGAACACGCTCTCCGACGAGCCGTTCTGGGAGCCTCCGGGGCGCTCGTCCCCCGAGTCGGAGCCCTTCCGATGGGGCACGGTGGCCGGCATGCTGGAGGTCCGGAGGAGGTTGGGTCTGGCCTGGAGCCCAAGGGGCTGCTCGTCGAACGGTCTCACCCCAGCCCTGGCCTCCTCCTTGGGCCTGGCCGAGGCGTAGCTCCCCCCGTGCCCTCTGCTCTGACTGGAAGTGCCGCCATCGCTGGGCTTGAAGTCAAAGATCTGCTGAACCTCCGTCACGCGAGACTTGGGCTTGGACCCCAGGGTGGAGGTGCCCGACCAGGTGTCCTTGGGGGGCGGGCGTGGTCCCTGCCCGGGAAGGCTGAAGTTCCTGGGCAGCGTGCTGTACTTAGGGCCCCTGGCTCTTCGCTGGATGTGAACCCTCTTGATCGTGTTGCCTTTCTCTATGTCGTCCACGTACTTCAGGAAGTCCAGGTCGAGGTGGAAGCCGTAGGGCGTCTCCACCGAGTAGGGCAGCTGCTTCCTCTGCCCAGCGCCCTCCGCAGCCTTGGAGGGGAACACGTTTGCTGGAACACATCCCCACAGGATTAGAGCATTCGCAAACATCCAGGTCGCAGTGCGATTAATTATGCATAACCGTATCAGAAAGTGGGATGTAATTAGCATGCAGTGATTGCGATGAGGCGGCGTTCGACGGTGCGAAGCACCCTGCTGTGCACATTAGACAGGTGGCGTGTGCGCCGCTGAGCGCGTTAGCTCTAGAGCAGCGTGGCACGACTTACCACTTTTCTTGTCCATCATTAGACGCTCTCAGGGTCATGGGTTTGATTCCTCACAGTTGGCGACCTGGAAGACAAAAAGAGGAGGGGGGGGGGGGGGAGGGGAGGGGGTGAGAGCACTGGTTTATCAACGTCTGCCATCTGCTATTGGCTGTAACTCAACGTCTCCATGCCAACGCCAAGAGCTCACCGTGCGGTTCGAGACAGGATGTTTATGGGATGTAATGTGTGTCTTAGGAACCCAAGCAGCCGCGTGACGGTGTGAGGGAAGAGATCTCTCTAACCCTAACCGCGTGACGGTGTGAGGGACATCCTGTCCACAAGCCCCTCCCAGTGATGTCATCAAGAAGAGACAAATCCTTAGTGGGACATTTATAGCCACCGCAACACTGTGCGTGGGCCACAGTTACATTCAGAACGAGTAGGAAAATGAGCCACTGGGGCGCCATTTTGTGTCATTTGTTCCAGCTGGAGATGCCAAGAAACCGGAGGCCGGAATTTTACGAGGGTTTCGCATGAGGAGAGTGGGAAAGAGGAAAATAAACTCCTGCGATTTGGAGTCGAAACTTTTTACAGGCTTATGTAAAACCGTTTAATGAAATGTCTAATACTAATTATCAGCACACACCGATATTCTGAGAGTCTTCAGTGTCCTCGATTATAATCCATTCTAAATGGATACATAAGCCTAACAGCAAATATACATTCCAGAGCAATTTAGCACACAATTATTCATGTACAATTTCCATGCAAATTCGTACCGCTGTCAAAAATACCTGCAGAGCGACGAAAGGCCAGAAGGCTTTTGTTTTTATTCTTTTTAATATGAGTTTGCATAAAGAGTTGAACCCGGGTGACAGGTTCAGAGAAATGAAAGCAATCACACCACTAAGAACATCCTCAGGTGCTGCTATTAACCCCAGTAAAACTATATTTGTTCGCTCAATCTTACTAATATCTACGGCAACTTATCGTGTTATCGTGATGAGATAAGATCTCCTCCAGGAAACACCATGAGAGAGAACTCAGAGAACATGATCAATGTTCCCCTCGTATCTCTCTTCCCCCCTCTCCCCTCTTTGCTTTGCTAGCGTCACAAATCTCTTCCTGCACACACGGCGCCGCCCCCGTGTGCCCCGCGGGCAGCGGATATGAAAGGCGTTGACAGTGTCTCTGTTGCGCAGCTTTAATCACTGTGGAGGGAGCAGGGGAGGCAACACGTCTCCCGGAGCAACGGGGGGGGCGTGGCCTGACCAGATGAGAAGGGACTCTACGGGCACAACACTGGGCTCCAGCTACGTACAGCTGAGGGTTTCCAAGCCCCTGCATTGGACGGCCACGCAATCAATCAAACTGACAGCCTATCTGCAGGGACCTGAGTGAGATCCATGACGACCTCTACCCGGTCCCTGGCCCGCCTCTATTTATTAACTCATAAACGAGATCTGGGGCTGGGGTGCGCACACACACACACATACACACAGGCACACACACACATAGGCACACACACACACAGGCACACACACACACGGGCACACAGGCACACACACAGGCACACAGGCACACACACACACAGGCACACGACCGTGGAAACACGCCGGTTGTTTGTCTCGTTTGCGACGGCGAGCCAGACGCAGCCTCCAGGGGGCGGGACTAAGAGTGTGATTGACAGCTGAGACACCAGGCTCCATGAGTGTGACTGTGACCTGAGAAAACAATGCAGCCGCGTGGGCGTGTCCCCGGAGAGCGGGAGCGGAGGCCATCTCTGACACGCCTCACGTGACGGCGCTCCGCTTCTGCTCCTTGAGGCTTAATTAGCTGATTTGCGAGAGGAAGAACGCCGTGTATCACTGCTGAGTGAAGCCCGGACTAGCCCCTCCAGATAGACATACACAGAGACACACCAGAGAGAGGGGGAGAGAGAGAGAGAGAGAGAGAGAGAGAGAGGGAGAGAGAGAGAGAGAGAGAGGAGAGGGGAGAGAGAGGGGGGAGAGAGAGGGGAGAGAGAGGGAGAGGAGAGAGAGAGAGAGAGAGAAGAGAGGGAGAGGGGGAGAGAGAGAGAGAGAGGAGGGAGAGAGAGAGAGAGAGGAGGGAGAGAGAGAGAGAGAGAGAGAGGGGGGGAGAGAGGGGGAGGGGGAGAGAGGAGAGAGGGGGGAGAGAGAGAGAGGGGGGAGAGAGGGGGAGAGAGAGACAGAGAGAGGAAGGGGGAGAGGGGGGGAGAGAGAGACAGGGTAGAGGGAGGGGGAGAGAGGAGGGGGAGAGAGGGAGGGGGAGATGGAGGAGAGACAGTGGGGAGAGAGTGGAGAATGAGAGAGAAAGAGAGAGCTGGAGAGAGAGGGGGGGAGAGGGGAGGAGAGAGAGAGGGATATAGAGATGGAGAGAAAGAGAGAGGGGAGAGATCTGGAATGAAGTTCTCTAATGAGCAGTGCCTAAATTGACCTTCCTCCTGCGACTGGTTGTGAGAGAATCCGGTTCCTGCAGTGAGGCTCTGCTCTCTAATGAAGCTCTGAGCACAACAAGATACGCACGTTTGAAGATTCATGCATCCTTTATTTATTTATTTTCCCAATTCTTTGCACTAATTATCGCACACGGCATATCCTGCACCACTGTTGATGTGATTAGCAGTTTATTCATTATTCAGGCTTTTTGGATATCTGTGCCTGTGTGCGTGACTAAGTTCCTGTCCCCATCATGGATGTTTCATGGAGGTTCTGAGAGCCATACTTCTATTTGGCATTTGTTTCTCATAAAAATAAATAAATAATGCATTTCAGAATATCTTCGCTATTTGGTACATTTACATTTACATTACATTTAGTCATTTAGCAGACGCTCTTATCCGGAGCGACTTACAGTAAGTACAGGGACATTCCCCCCGAGGCAAGTAGGGTGAAGTGCCTTGCCCAAGGACACAACGTCAGTTGGCACGGCCGGGAATCGAACTGGCAACCTTCAGATTACTAGCCCGCTTCCCTCACCACTCAGCCACCTGACTCCCTACATGACCCCCTTCTGCTTCAGTGACAGTGTGCATGGACAAACCCCGATGGCCCATGTCCTCCCAGCATGCTCTGATAGCCATACGACCAGAAAAGTGTCACGTCTGGCTGGGTGGAGACTTCCGTGTGTTGTGAGACGGACTAGACAGCCAGGTAGTCCAGTTGGACGTACAGTAAATACAGCCTTAAAGACAGCCTGTTCATAAGAGCAGGCTGACCCATTACTCCACACGGGGACAAACCTTAACTGAAAGTTATGGGTCATTAACAGTCCCCGCGCAGCCGAGAGTGAATTAGACTAATACGATATCACCGGACGGGGGAGGAGGAGAGGGGAGGAGGAGAGGGACGGAGGAAGCAAATGAGATCTTCATCTCAGGACTGAAGGTGGGAAGGTTGGAGAGGATGGCATATGGTATTATCTCATACACTTCTACATAACCAAACACACACACACACACACACACTTACAAACGCAAAGGGAGGGCTGCAGCTGCACTTCCAAGTATGCAATCAGCTCTCTGTGCTCAGCTGAAAACAGCAGGAAATTGCACAGGGCAGCAGAACAGACTACAGCACTGCATCTGGGAGAGATCCCCCCCCCCCCATCTCCCTCCTCCCTCCTGCCCCCTCCCTCCCTCCTGCCCCCTCCCTCCTGCCCTCCTCCCTCCTCCTGGGAGAGATTTCCGTGGCAGAGCTGAACCAGCAGATGAGCTCTTTGAGAGAAGCTGCAATCAGCTGGCTGATACAGGCTATCTGTATTTACATTAACACTGGGGGGGTGGAACAGGTCACTACACACACACACACACAAGCACGCAAAGAGCTCATACACACACATACAGTCTCCACACAGCTCAAATACACTTGCACATATACAGTACATCAAGCTCTAACATACACACACACACACATCACAAACCCATTTTACACAATTTCACCATGGAAGCAGCTTTGAAATATTCAGTATGTTTTCCATCAAGATGACACAAGATGACAGTGAAAACAGCTGAGGGGAGGGGGGGGGGGGCAGGCCAATCCTTTGACTGTGATTGGCTGTCGGTTTGAGGGTCCTCACACATGGAAAGGAACATCTGTCCTGCTGACAATCTTAGAAAGACGTGTGTGTGTGTGTGTGTGTGTAGAAAGCATAGGATGGAAAGGAGAAGGCAGGAAGGAGGACGAGGATGACCAGGAGAGGGAGAGAGAGAGGAGAGAGAGAGAGAGAGAGAGAGAGAGAGAGAGAGAGAGAGAGAGAGAGAGAATGGAGGGATTTCCAGTGAAGGGCGGACCACCCCTCCATACTCCATCGTCATCCAACAACCTGCTCCTGAGTTCTCCCCTCGCACGATATCCCAGAACCCCCTCCCCTCCCCCTGCCTCCCCCCTCCCTCCCCCCCCCCCTCCCTCTCTCCCTCTCCAGGCTGTTTTGCACGAGACCAGCCGCCCGCTTTCATTAGCGCTAAGGAACAGCGTACCATCAATTATTCACTCCAGCCCATGGCTAGCTGCCTTAGCGTAGCGGCTAACGCCTAGCATCTCTCCCCATCCAGGAGAGTGGGCTTTCAGGGAGTCAGCGCTATCGCTAATTAGCGCTCAAAGGAAGACAGAGGGAGGGGGGAGGAGAAGACACCAAGCTGATGTGGGGGGGGGGGGGGGGGTTGGGGGGGGAGGAGGGGAGATAGGTGCAGAAGGGTGGCAGGCACTTGCCATTTCAAAGAGATCAGTTTCAGCACTGCCACCTTGCATGAGAAATGCCTCCACTTCCTGAGAGGTGAAACACACACTCTCACACACTCTCTCACACTCTCACACACTCTCACACACTCTCTCACACTCTCTCACACACTCTCTCACACTCTCTCACACTCTCTCACACTCTCACACACTCTCTCACACTCTCTCACACCCTCTCACACTTTCACACACTCTCACACACTCTCTCACACACTCTCACACACACAGGCACATGTGAACAAGAATGGCACACAGGGCCAGAAATAAAACTTTTTTTTTTTCTGTGAAACAATACATTTCTACAGCTAAACACACACACACACACACACACACACACACACACACACACACACACACACACACACACACACACACACACACACACACACACACACACACACACACACCACACACACACACACACACACACACACACACACACACACACACACACACACACCCTTGTTTAAACTGCATGGTAACAACCCACAGCACCAGGTATTGTGGAGCTCGAGCCACAACCAGGAAGCAGTCAACACTCTGCTGATCTCAATACGCTGACAGCTACGGACTGCAGTTTACACATTAACACACACTTGAGACACGCTTGGGCACACATATCTGCCAGAACCCCCCCCCCCCCACACACACACACGCACACACACACACACACACTCTTGAGTAAACACACCTACACGCACACAAAATAAAATGAGTTGGCTGGTTGCCAGCAGTGGTAGACCAGCTGAATGTTCTGCCTGTGTGTGTGTGTGTGTGTGTGTGAAATGCCAGCTCAGTGTTGTTCTCCTGCATTGCAGCAGCTGCTAGCGCTAGCAGCCTGACTCTCACACACACACACACACACACACACACACACACACAGAGTCCATACCATACCATACACACGACGAGCATGAGAAAGGGGTTCTCTGGAGCCTGCTAGCTGCATCTCACTCGCTCACCTGTGCACAGCAGCATCACATACTCCTCAGAAAGAAGGAGAGGGAGAGAGAGAGAGAAAAGGAGGGATGGAGGTTTGAAGAGAGACCGAGACCAGAAAGATGAAGCAGGGAAACATCTTCAGGAGAGGAAAGATCGACCGCAGACAGCAGAAGGATGAACCGGAACAGATTTAAAAAAGAACAGAGAAAAAAAACGAGAGATCAGACTAGAAGGGAAGAAGAGAAGAAGAGAAGAAGGGATCAATCAGGAAAAAGATGATTCTTGAGATTCTTGAGACGGGGGGATTCCTCTCACCTGCTGTTCCGCTCCTCTCCTCCTCTCTCTTCTCTTCCTCCTCTCTGCACGCCCTACTGCTGCCTTGCCTTCCCTCACAACTTAAGCCCGACAGCCAAAAAAAACAGAAAAAAAGAACAGAGGGAGGGAGGGGAGAAAGCGAAGTGAGGAAGAGGAGGAGGAGGAGGAGAGGCGATACTCTCCAGCTGCGTTGTGTATTGGCTGTCTGATTGATCACCCTGTCTGAGCACCGAACCGGCCCACAAAAATAACACCTCCGATAAATAACAGAACACACACAAGCCAAACAACACCGTGTGTGTGGGTAAGAGAGAGAGAGAGAGAATGACAGAGAGCAAGAGAGAGAGAGAGAGAGACAGAGAGCAAGAGAGAGAGAGAGAGAGACAGAGAGCAAGAGAGAGAGAGAGAGAGACAGAGAGCAAGAGAGAGAGAGAGAGAATGACAGAGAGCAAGAGAGAGAGAGAGAGAGAGATGACAGAGAGCAAGAGAGAGAGAGAGAGAATGACAGAGAGCAAGAGAGAGAGAGAGAGAGAGAATGACAGAGAGCAAGAGAGAGAGAGAGAGAGAGAATGACAGAGAGCAAGAGAGAGAGAGAGAGAATGACAGAGAGCAAGAGAGAGAGAGAGAGAATGACAGAGAGCAAGAGAGAGAGAGAGAGAGAGAGAGAATGACAGAGAGCAAGAGAGAGAGAGAGAGAGAGAATGACAGAGAGCAAGAGAGAGAGAGAGAGAATGACAGAGAGCAAGAGAGAGAGAGAGAGAATGACAGAGAGCAAGAGAGAGAGAGAGAGAATGACAGAGAGCAAGAGAGAGAGAGAGAGAATGACAGAGAGCAAGAGAGAGAGAGAGAGAATGACAGAGAGCAAGAGAGAGAGAGAGAGAATGACAGAGAGCAAGAGAGAGAGAGAGAGAATGACAGAGAGCAAGAGAGAGAGAGAGAGAATGACAGAGAGCAAGAGAGAGAGAGAGAGAGAGAATGACAGAGAGCAAGAGAGAGAGAGAGAGAATGACAGAGAGCAAGAGAGAGAGAGAGAGAATGACAGAGAGCAAGAGAGAGAGAGAGAGAATGACAGAGAGCAAGAGAGAGAGAGAGAGAGAGAATGACAGAGAGCAAGAGAGAGAGAGAGAGAATGACAGAGCAAGAGAGAGAGAGGACAAAAAGGGAAAGGAACACAGAGAGCGATAGATAAATAAACTAAAGACAGAGTGAGAAAAGATGAAGATGGGCAGAGCTCCAGGGCTGACCAGGGCTCCCTCCTGGCTCCACTCCCCAGGAACGTGACCTTCTCTCTGGGCTGCCTCTGGGGGGAAACGACCCAGCTGTTCTCTGGTTCCCCTCCCCTCCGGTCCGGGAGAAATATGAACACCCAGCCGGTGAACTCCCACCAGTCACCGGTCTAATCATTGCTGCGAGGCCCCTTAGTCGATTATTAACCGCTTTTAAAAACGGCCCTTTTCTTATCTGCCCTCTGCATTCATTGTTCAGACGGATGCAGACCCTTCAAGCCCTTACAGGCTGCCTTGTTTGAAAGACGTACTGCACAAAGAGAGAGAGAGAGCACAGGTCACCCAGGCCTGGCACACACGCAGGCACACACATGCTCACGTAACCAAGACAGTGTTGACTGACACGTGTGTGCGGACATACACACATGCTAACACAAACACGTACAAACACACACGCACACAAAGGTTTTCATGAAAAGTACTGGCGTAAACCAGGTCACTTATCACACGATTGACACGCTACGTGGCCGCAAAAGTGAGAATGCCATCACGTGTCAACGACTACACGGGGAAGATAACTTCATATTTGCAGTTGCAGGTTGTTTTCCACTCATATTTCCACACTGTCATCAGACTGAGCTGTGAGATTTAGGAGGCTGGCTGTAGTTAGTCTAATCACAGAAATGAGCTGCTGTACAGCTATACCGTATCAATTTTTCATCTCCTAGCTATGCACGTGTGTGTGTGTGTGTGGTTATACACAAGTGCCAGACTGTGTTGCAGTGCAGGAATAAAGTAGGCAGCTCTGTTAGGAATGAAGCTTCCACATTTTACAGTTCCGAGGAAGGAGGCCAACCCTTCCCTCCTCCTGGTAACACTATCTTCACACACACACACACACACATTCTCACATCTACTGCAATAAGGACCCCACCTCCTCCACACACACACACACACACACACACACACACACACACAACACACACACACACACACACACACACACACACACACACACACACACACACACACACACACACACACACACAGTAAACACAACATAGGGCTCACCAGTAGGTTCACTTCCAGATAAGGACTCACAGTGTCTGTGAGCTTCCTGCACACAGACTGGTACAGAAGGTTAGTCTGTCTTAGTGAGCGGTGTTGACCCTGCAGAGGTGGTGGTGGGGGGTGGAGGTGTGGAGGGGTGGAGGTGTGGAGATGTGGAGGCGGGTGGAGGGGTGGAGGTGGGTGGAGGGGTGGAGGTGTGGAGGTGGGTGGAGGGGTGGGGTGTGGAGGGGTGGAGGTGTGGAGGTGTGGAGATGTGGAGGTGGGTGGAGGGGTGGAGGTGTGGAGGGGTGGAGGTGTGGAGATGTGGAGGTGGGTGGAGGGGTGGGGTGGAGGTGTGGAGGGGTGGAGATGTGGAGGTGGGTGGAGGGGGTGGAGGTGTGGAGATGTGGAGGCGGGTGGAGGGGTGGAGATGTGGAGGTGTGGAGGGGTGGAGGTGTGGAGATGTGGAGGTGGGTGGAGGGGTGGAGGTGTGGAGGTGTGGAGGTGTGGAGGGGTGGAGGGTGGAGGGGTGGAGATGTGGAGGTGGGTGGAGGGGTGGAGATGTGGAGGTGGGTGGAGGGGTGGAGATGTGGAGGTGGGTGGAGGGGTGGGGACTGAACTCAAGAGGGCTATCAGCAGCTGTCAGCCAATGAGCTGCTGATAGGGTGTGTCGCATATGAACATGTGAGAAGGATGTCTATAGGTGTGTGTATGTGTGTATGTATTTTTGTGTGTGTAGCAAGAATTCCCTTGAGTGTGTGTGTGGGTTTTCCTTTTTCCTGTGTTGTTTGCGTTCATGTGAAAAGGAGAGTTCCGTGTGTGTGTGTGTGTGTGTGTGTGTGTGTGTGTGTGTGTGGGAGAGTGTGTGTTTTCCTGTTTCCATGTATTTGAACTGAGACTTGAGAACCAAGGACCCTCAAACAGTCTTATGTTCAGCATGCTGAATCACACCAGGGAGGACACACACTCACACGCACACACACTACTTCAAACTGTCTAAAACAGATAAACAGACATAAACTAGACTATTTTTCTGGAACACACAGACACACAGACCAGCTTCCTATGGGAGGTGGACTGAGACGATTCATCACAGCGCTGTTTCATCAAGCTCTGTCTCGCACACGGACACTCAGAAGCACACAGAGACGAGTCGTTAAGAAGGCGGAGAGATAGATGACTGTCCGTGGCTCAGCGTACATCACAGTACAGCATGCTGCATGTGAGCCTACGTCTCCGCTCTGTTGACTCAAGCGCTCAGTAACACATCACATCTGCTTTCAAACCGCGTCGCGTTCAGACGCCTCCACATGCAGGCTGGGAGGCCATGTATGGAGAACATACAGGCGCTGGTGTGAGCTATCTTTAGACCTGGGCCCCGGGGGGGGGGGGGGGGGGGGGGGGGAAACATAGTTTGTTATATGCGAGATCTTTGTTCATGAGAAGAACTGCGTCGTTCTCTCAGGGATGAGTGTGGGGTGAGTTTTGATGGGTGAGTTGTGAGGGGGTGAGTTGTGAAGGGGGTGAGGTGTTAGGGGGGAGTGAGTTGTGAGGGAGTGAGGGGTGAGTGTGGGGTAAGGGGTGAGTACCTGGACGAGTTCATCTCAATCCCACTGCTGTAGCTTGAAGCGTTTATGGAGATTTAGAGAGATGCCAGAGTAGTTAAACATGCAACCCCTCGTATCACAATGAGCAGTCTGGAAAAAACACACGCACACACAGTGTTTGTGTGTGTGTGTAACACGTCTGGTAACACACAATTGTGCGTAAAAAAAGAAGAAAAAAGTGTTTTCCCTGGCAAACGGCGTTGGCTCTGAACACAGAGTGGAGGACTGCACCAGCCTCTCTCTCCCATAATGCCTCAGTGGAGGACTGCACCAGCCTCTATCCCCCATAATGCCTCAGTGGAGGACTGCACCAGCCTCTATCCCCATAATGCCTCAGTGGAGGAATCTGCCACCAGCCTCTCCTTCCTCCCATAATGCCTCAGTGGAGGACTGCAGCAGCCTCAGATGTTCTAGCACATGAAAAATGTTAAACAATCATACAGTCACTGATGCCAGGCAGATAGTTCCCACCATATATAGGCCAACCCAGCGGCATGTTGTTTATCAGAGGGGCCGAGGAATTCTTGCGGTGCTTCCCCCCCCCCCCCGTTCTTGTGTTTCTTTCTTTTTCCTCCCTCCCCCCCCCCCATCCCCCCCCCCCCCCCCCCCCCCCCCCCCCTCCCCCCCCCTCCCCCCCCTCCCCCCCCTTCGTTTTTCTTTCTTTTTTTTTTTCTTTTTCCCCCCCCACTTTTTCACAACAGACACTGCACTCTCGCCCCCGGCGATGGGCCCACCCGTACGTCTTTCGACTGTGGCTCGCCCTTCCCGCCGTCTCCGATATTTTTGTTTTTTTTTCTTTTCCTTTTTCTTTCAGGCCTCCCCTCGCCTCGGCAACCCCTGTATATG
>CM042859.1:628452-630952 GCA_023658055.1 Thaleichthys pacificus
AGAAGAATGGGCAAAAGATAATAGTCGATCAATGACTGTAAGATACAGTCGAAATACAGTAATAGTAAACCTCATATAGTTGAAAGACAAGAAAAAGTAGGTGGCAAAGTAAAAAAAAGAACTGGATTGGGGATTCCGCATATCATGTAGGAAATAATATTATATTAGACTTAGATAGAAAGAGTCAGTCTTGCAGGAGTTGCAGTAGTTTGAGCAGGATTTACCACAATAGCAAAAAGTCACTATAAGCTAATTCTAAGTAGAAAAAAATGCCTAACAACGAAGGTCGGGAAGATGAAAAAGAAAGAAATTAGATAATTAACAAAGCAAAAGGGTTTGTTAATGCGTTAACACGAAGCGATTTACAAAAAACGAAGACCACATATCAATAAAAGGGGGAATAAAAAGCATTTAACAAAAAAAAAAAAGTGGTACAAAGAGAAATACACTAGACTTACATTAGAGTGGCGAAAAAATAACATCTAGAGCAAAGAAAGTCTAAATACGCCAATAGGTAGGAAAGAGACAGACAAAAGCAGAACATCGTCGAGCAAGACACTACAGTCACAGACTGGCAACCCAATGAGCGTGCACAGAACTCAAGACACTTCCCACTGACTAGATATTTAACAAATATTTAAAGACACTCCCCGGTCAGCACCAGGAAGATCAGTCCGTAAGCTATTTCTAAATTGTAAAGATTTCGACACACAATATATCCATCTCCAATTGCGGGTTATAGATGCCATTATGAGTTCCCATCACACCATCAGAACTCACACCCCCCAAGAGGACACGACGTCTACACAAAGCTCCGACAAGCAAAGAAACGGGAATTCTATCTGGCTCCTACGCACGTTTTTGAAGGGCCTCACAACAAGGAATCAAGTAGCAGACTCCATCAACACTATCTTATCCGTATCCAAAGTCTGCTTCATAAATTTATCACACTGCTCGCTCATTTTAACACTTAACTCACCTATATGCTGGAATAGTACAGGGGCTTTATTTATCTTTCCTATGTTCGCGTCCTTGATGTCCGGCACCGGACCCCCTCTCTACGCAAGATACGCCTTAAGACGGCCCCTCTGTATAAGGGTTCATTCCCTCTCTTATCCTCTTCTCTCGCTCCCGCTCTCCCATTCTCTCCCCCCGGTAAACTCACCGTGTACTCTCCCCCTCTTCCCTACGCTCTCATATGACTGTAATACCCTGCTCTCCCCTCCGTCCCTCTGTCCCACAAAGCCAGTTGGCCCCTCTCTCTCCCGTCTGTCAGGACGTTCTCTCCCTCCTTAACACCCAGTCAGTCTGTCATTTAGAAGTCAGAGGGGCTCTGGTGTGTGTGGAGGCAGGGGGTGGAGGGGTGGAGGGGTGGAGGGGCGGAGGGGCGGAGGGGCGGAGGGGTGGCGACTTCGATCGAAATCCATAGCTCGGCCAAAGATCCAAAGTCACATCACAGGCTGAAGAACACAGTCACACACACAGTCACACACACAGTCACACACACAGTCACACACACACACACAGTCACACACACAGTCACACACACAGTCACACACACACACACAGTCACACACACAGTCACACACAGTCACACACACAGTCACACACACACAATCACACACACACACAGTCACACACACAGTCACACACAGTCACACACACACAGTCACACACACACACAGTCACACACACAGTCACACACAGTCACACACACAGTCACACACACACACAGTCACACACACAGTCACACAGTCACACACACAGTCACACACACACTTCTTCTCCCCATCCCGCATGTACTTCAGGCCTCACATCAAGTCCTTCCCAAGACTCCATTAACCTTAACAAGCACAGTGTTGTCCCAGCCCAGACGCACCAGACGCACCAGGCTCTGACCATGGAAACACAGTCCGGTCCTTATGGATCCAGGACTAATCTGAAAGTCATCAATCACAATCATCTAATTGCATCAGGCAGCGAGGAATTCTTAGACTTACAACACGCGAACACACACACACACGAACACACACACTAGCGAACACACCACACAGATAACACACACACGAACACACACCATCGGTCTGCCAATGAAAACCCACAGCACCATCATCTGATCTACTGCCAGCACGTCGAGATGCCTGGCACACACACACCACGCACGCACGCACACACGCACACACACGGGCCCGTATTTATGCAGCCTGCTGATTGGTGTGTTAGTCTTGGACATGCATACACAGTCCTCTGTATCTCCCAGAATAATCTCCTCTGTTCTACATTACACAGTCCTGGCCTGGACAATGACTTTGATGCCTCAGCCTCATGATCAGGTCTGAGGAGGGAGGGAGGGAGGGAGGGAGGGAGGGAGGGAGGCAGGGAGGGAGGGAGGGAGGGCAGGGAGGGAGGGAGGGAGGGAGGAGTGGAGGGAGGGCAGGCAGGCAGGCAGGCAGGGCAGGGAGGGAGGGAGGCAGGGAGGGAGGGAGGGAGGGAGGGAGGC